>CM030861.1:2546983-2829483 GCA_018105865.1 Metaphire vulgaris
CGCCAAGCCCAGGAAGTTAGAGCTCCGTTGACCGGTTGCACGATATAAAAGAAGAATTATCAACAGCAGTCTTCAAAGGTTTCGACATGATTTAGGCCTGCAACGATCGCTTTCCTCCTCCGACGATTTCTTTCTACTTTTCCCCGATTATTATGATTCGAAGGTCTCTGGTCTTTGCTCTCTTTAGGCCTCCTCTTTACAGAAACAGTTATAGGCCCTCTGCTGTTTGCAGCGATACTCGTCATGACAAACTCCGCAAACAACTCAACTTCCAACAGAATCCACTCGATGCTAATTAACAGATAAGATTAGCGTCCGCTCTGCCATGGCGCTGGCTGCGCCTACACTGTACCAGCGTCGAATTCACTTCCTATTGACTATTCAGGGGTTCGTTAACTGCAGAGGCGCAGCCAGGAATTTGATCTGGATGGTATAAATTTAGGGTATATATATATATATATATATATATATATATATATATATATATATATATATATATACTGATACATATTATATAGTATGTAGTATGCAGTATATAGTATATATTATATATGTTGCATTATGTTTTATAAATGTTTATGTATGTTATTATCAGAGGCGTCGTGCAATGGTGGCTAGGGGAGTCTACAGAGAAACAGAAAATTTTGTTTACATGTTATTAATAACTTTTCGTATCATCATCATTTCCTCTTTCCTTCATTATTTGAAGATGAGGTGACGTCATGAATCAGGCATTTCCAGGTAGTTCTTTCTTTAGATGCTTTTATTGCTGTTGTTATAGCCATTCCAGTATGTCGTCCACCCATCTTCTGTTCGGCCGACCTCTTTTTCTTTTTCCTGGCATGATACCTTGTTGTATTGTTTGCTGTAGGCTATCTTTGTTGTTTCTTTGTATATGACCAAAATAACTCAATTTTCGTCTTTGGCAGATGTTAAAGAATTTTCGTTTGGTATTTGCTTTTTTCATGACTTCTTCATTTGTTTGTTTTTCTGTCCATGATATTCTTTGCATTGTTCTGAGAGAAAACATTTCGAAGGCATCTAGTCTTTGTCTTATTTTCTTTTTGATGGTCCAGCTTTCACATCCATAAGTTGCTACACTCCATGCCATACATTCCATTAATCTTCCTTTGTTTTTCATGCTGATTTTGTTGCTTTTCCAGACAGTTTTTAATCTCCTCATTACTTCTCTGCCTTTTCCTAATCGTGAGTTTATTTCTTCTTCAAGATTTCCATTACTGCTGATTATTGCTCCTAGATATGTGAATTTGTCCACCTGTTCAAGATTCTTTTAATTAACAATAATCTTAATTTTCTTTCCATTTGTTGTCATTACTTTTGTTTTAGTTTCATTAAGGTGTATATACCCCTTTTCGTATACTTTACATAAATTATAATAAAAAAGTTTTTAAAAATAATTTAGTTAGATACTTAGAAATAAACAGGTTTTATAAGGCAGTGAAACAGACTAATATGAGTCAACTTCCTGTTTACTGACGGTGTTTTTTTCAAAAGAATTTACTAAATATTTAAATTTAAAAATATGGATACAATATTTATTTGGTCTTTTTATAGACTGATTTAGACTACCCTTATTTTTTATGCACTACGCCCCTAGTTATTATGTTATGTATACTATATTAGGTATAGGCCTCTATATACTGATTTGGATTTTGATATATATATATATATATATATATATATATATATATATATATATATATATTATACAGGGCTTTTTTTTTTTCAGTGGGAACGCATGGGAACGCCGTTCCCACACCTGTTTTGCCAGATTGCATATATAATTATGGATATGTAATAATGTGTTTGGGAACGTACAGATGCAGCGTTCCCACACCTGTTTTGTTGATGAGTAAAAAAGGATGGGTTCCCAAACCTTTTTTCCTATAAAAAAGCACTGTATATATATATACCGAGATATCCTCCGTCGCTACGCCCCTGGTTGACAGGTTTTTTAAGCGTGTTCGAATTTGAAGAGAGACACAACTCATTTGAAACGGCAATTAAGCCACTTCCTTTCTGGTTACTTGATGTCTTGATCCGATCAACCACAATTATTGGCTCAGATTTAGAAACTGTTTCCAGATAAGATTTATTCTCTTATATATTACGTACTATTATTTGAACGTCTCCTTGGAGTCTTGGTTGATTATGCAGTTATTAGGAACCTACTGGTGAGAATATGAGACCAATTTGGTAGTCCATGGGAGGCCAATTGAAGTTTCTGATAATGTCGTTATCCGAATAGGTTTAAGCGTAGACCGTAATCTAAGTGGAAATTCTTCCAATTATCCCTTCGTGCGATGTCCAGCGCAGTGTATGTAGGCCCTACACAATTCCTACGAAAGTCAACTAAACGCCGCGTGCAATGTCCGTTGCCTTCGAGCCCCATGCGTTGAATTAACTGCACGCGTTGACCTCCTGTGCTGCAAACTCTTAGAGGGAAAATCAACGGAACTCAGCAAATAATTAATCGGACAAAAGCAACGAATTCAACGACAAAACAACCGGCAATGTGAGGATGTTGAAATTCAAATCAAGGAACGACCATTGACTGATGTCAAGAACATTACTAAAATGGCGCTATAGAAGCTCAATAATTATGAAAAATGAGGATAAAATTGAAGAAGAAGAAGAAGAAGATGATGATGATGATGATGATGATGATGATGATGATGATGATGATGATGATGATGATGATGATGATGATGATGATGATGATGATGATGAGATGGCGGTGGTGGTGGTGGTGATGATGATGATGATGATGATGATGATGATGATGATGATGATGATGATGATGATGATGATGATGATGATGATGATGATGATGAAAGCAGTCCACGATATAAATTTAACTTAAGAGGCTGCACATTCCCTTTTCGTTTAACAGTAATTCTCTGTGTCTATAATTATATTTCTTCTATTTCAAGGCTACGCGCGAGGTTTCTATTGAGATATTTACCTCGACGATAAGTTTATCGGTTAAATTAGATTACATCGGCCCAGCTAGACGACAGCGGCCCAGCTAGGCGACAGTTGTTGGCTTTTGAAACACTGAAACAGACGAAGGCAAGATGCCAACCAAGCCTCTGTCAGCCAGTGGCGGTTCCAAGAAGTCTTGATTGGGGGTGCAATGAATTTCTAGGACGATCCAGCCAATTGCAAACGATTTAGAAGAAATCTGTAAATTTGATTTATGAAATATATGATGTTCAGAATTAACAATGTATAGAAGCCATTTTAGTCTGGCTGTACAAAGTCATAGAGCAAAATCGAGTTTTCTATTGCTGGAAGCGAATTTGTCGATGACATTGACTATGGATATGTCCATATCTTTGTGGATATACAGTACATTAAGGCTAATCCGTTTAGACGATCATCTTCCATTGAAGACGCATTTTTGGCTGGCCGGTGGGGGCAGTGTTTAATCTAGGTTAAATTTCCCCGGAGATTTCAAATTCTCCCCGGAAATTTTGGAATACTACATGGACTAACAGCGGCCCCTAGCAGAATTCCCCCCGGCTTTTACAGTTTCCGCCGCCCCGGCTTTTTCGGTTTCCCCCCCCCCCCCCGAAGTCCAGAAGTCTAGATTAAACACTGGGTGGGGAGTGCAGCTCCAGTCATCCCCAACGTGGAACCGTCCCTGTTGTTAGCCGTTTCTATTCGCCGTACAATCGAATGTTGCTTTCACATGATTTCACAGGTGGTCGTTTATCCTCGGCTGAGCAGACGATCGTCGGTGGTCGTGTCGTCTGGTTTCGTGCATTTGTCGTCTGCGTCGCCGTCCTCGGCGTCGTCGTCCTCCTCTTCCTTCTCAAGGTCACCGTCAGGATCCTCGACCTTGACCGACGTCGTCTTCCGACGCCAGGTTCGCGGATACCATGTGACCACGTGATCGACCACGTGATCGACTGCTATTCGGTCGACGACCTCGACGATATCTGGAGGTCAGAGGGCGTGAGGCGTCACGTGACCGCGTTGCACTCTCGTCCGAATGTCAAGGTCAAGGATTCGGAATCCAATTCAGTCTGCGACAGACATCTTAGCTGTGAACCAGACCTCGAAGTTGCACTTCATAAGGTCGTGGACCATGGTCATTGCACAACGGGCGAGGTTCGGGCTAGCTGTCCTCTCGCTCGACAGAATGTCATCGTCGGTTGGTGTAACGATTGTCTAATAAGAGAGGAGAAGCGTCTTCGAAAGGAAGGAGGGTTCGGCCACGAGAGACAGCACCGAACCGAATTACCTGCTTCAAGAGACCTGTGTGTGGATGTAGTCACAGGTAGGAAACTGTTTCCGGTTACTTATCACCGCGTAACTTTCACCGCTGGAAAACCATCGAAAATGAACTCGTTACAAACATGAAGGTCAAGATCAGCCAAGATCAACACGTACGCCCGTGAAGCAAGGAACGGCCATTTCGCGCCCACCTTCTTCGATAACCCCTCCCCCCGCCTCCCGAAAGACAAAATAAATGACATTCCGCAGACAGGAATTGAAAATTAAGACAGCGATGGTTTCGATGCCAACGTTTTAAGCTAAAGAAACCTTGCTGTAGTTCCGTGGTAAGAGCACTTGAATACTTCGACGTGCGAATAAAGATTTTGCCATACTTGCCCATTTAGTAACTTGCTCCGTGTGTAGGCCTACTGTTTGTTATTTCTTTTGAAATAGCTATTTTCGACAATGCAGATTAATCTGCAGTTGATTTAGCAGCAGGTTGTCGTCCTAGATCGGTTTTGATATCCAATTATGCAACATAGGAATAGTCCGAATAGCAGAAGCAGAAAAGTCGAAAAAGGCGGCGCATTACCAAAATTTGCCGACGCCGCTTTCTTCGGATGCGTCAAACACACACACACACACACACACACATGACCGGCAGATGAACCTCCCTTCAGGTCAACGGCAGCAGTGTTTTACCCAGGTCTGTTAGGAGGGGAGATTCCCCCACCAGGGACGTCATTTGGGAGGGGCCCCCTGATTTTTATGGGAAAAAATGCCAATGTTTGTGTTATTTAGATTTTACATACCCAATTGGCTGGCTGGCTGGCTAAATAGGTAGTCTGAAGTAACCAATCGTAAAGAAACAACTGACAAGCAAAAAAAGGTCAACTTTTTTGTCAGGTCGAAAGTGTTTTGCCCCACCCCCTGAAAAACAGTGAAATGACGTCTCTGTCCCCCACCGAAACCTCACAATCCCTCCCAATCCCAGCACTAACACAGGGGGAGGGTTGAACACCCCCACTTGTAACCAGGGCCACCCGTGAGATTCGTGCAAAATTACAGAAAAAAATTGTGTGGAGGGGGTAGGGGATGTACAGATGGTTTAGGACTAGCTGATTTGGTTTCAGAATTTGCTCTGAAAGCGAGAAAACTGTCACTGTGAGTCTGTGACAACATTAATTGATAGCAGACATTCTTAATTGTCTATCTCAGGAAATGTTGGTGTTATTGATTAAGATCCATATTAAATTTAAGTTGGTGAACATTTACATACTGAATAGTTTAGTTAGTTTTTGTTGAGTTAAAAGATGGTTTTAATGCTGTTTTAAAGTGGTGCCAAAGATTTATGTTTTGCAAAAGTCAGAGGGCAGGCTATTCCAAAGTCTAGGTCTTGTAAAATTGGTTGTAGGCCCTAAATTTTCTTTTGTTAGTTGAAGCATATGGAACAAAAAGATTATTTGGATCTCTGAGGGTAAAATTTAGTTTAGGGGCTTTAATTTCAAAGAAGTTACTAGCTAGATAATATTAAGGTAGTAGATTATTGTTATATTTAAATAACTAAATAACAACCTGTTGCTATTAATAATAGCCTATTAATATTATTGATAATTGTTATTGTGCTTGACTTTTTGTGTTACAGTGTTTGTATGTTGATTGCGTTCCGTTAACATTTGAGTTAGTTGAAACTGGATCATCATAATGTGAACTGCAATATAAAATTTATCTGTATGGTTCACCTTAATACACTTTAAAGTTGGCAGTCACCTTGAAATTATTATCCATGCAGACGTAGTCTTTGCATGTATTCACAACTGCATTACATGCATAGCTATTACAATGCATGTTTATGCGTTGTATTAGCGTCTTTAGTTACTAAAAGTAAAAGTTGCTCAGCTTCAGTGGGGCTTTGCCCCCTGACCCGGGGCTGGGCCCCTTGACCCCACTGGGAGCTCTGCCCCAGACCCCCTTTAAAAGTTAATTAATGCACTCATTGCACGTGGAATGTTATAAAAGTAAAAGTTGTTCAGCTTCAGGGTTAGGTTATGCCTAACCCTAACCCCCACTCTCAAACGTCTGGCCCCTCCCCTGCCTACAACCGAATCATCCAGCATGTAGATTAGTGTTATCTTCATAGCATCTTCCACGCTCAAGTTGATGTCCTGCAAGTCTCTTCCTTCATATTTTTATTTATTTAAAACTTAACACTTATATAGCGCAATAAGCACGACAGATGGTCAAAATCAAGAGCACCTTACAACGAATAAAATATCTCATCTGTACGAAATATTAAAGTAGTGTGTTTTGAGTTTTCTGGCGAACAGCTCATGAGAAGTCACTTCCGTATATACGTCATCCGGCAGTGCGTTCCATTGCGCCGGATTCCCGCAAGACATCGATCTCTCCCCCAATATCTCCGTCTTGGCCGGAGGAGGTATGAGCAGCCGAGCTCGGCCACTCCACATACCAGAGACGTCATTTCACCGTTTTTCAGGGGCAAAACACTTTCAGCCTGACAAGTTTATAAGTCTGCGAAAAAGTTGACGACCTTTTTTGCTTGTCAGTCATTTTCACGGTTAGTTACTTCAGGTTACTCAATATCAAGCACTCCTTTAGGGCATATAAAAAACTAAATAGGCCTAACACAAACATTGGCGGAAAAACATTTTCCCCTAAAAATCGAGGGGCAAAATGCCCCCCACCCCCCTCCCAAATGACGTCCCTGCTCCATACACGGCTTATATTAAAATAATTAATTAGTGTTTTATCCAATATTAGTTGACCAGTGTTTATTCTAGGCCCTTTTTGGGGGATTCTCCCAAAGTTTGAAAATTCTCCCCCGAAAATTTCTATATGTTGCATTGGGGATGGAAATCCCCCCAAAGTGTGACGAGAGGGTTTTTTTATTTTGGAGAGGGAAAAGACCATATAGAAGAGTATTTGAAAGAAAAGGAAGGATGTGATGACCTTTTTTAGCTCGTCACCACGTCACCACATTCGAGAGAAAAATGATATCAGGATGACCTTTTTTGCTCGTCAAGGTTTTTGGGCAGAGAAACCTTCTCCCCAAACAGTTCAAACACCACCACCACCACCCCCCAATGTCAAGGTGGCTAGAATAAACACTGTTAGTTGACAATAAGTTTGCAGGGTCGCGGCTTGCTAACAAGCCGCTGAAGTGAGTCGCACAGATCTAACAAGGTTTGGAATCCGAACCCCACAATACTTTTTAAAATTGATCTTATTTAGGAATAACGCAAGGAAAGCGTATTGCGACCATTTTGCTCTGAAACTCCACTAACAATAGAGAATTTCTGTGCAAAAGAGACCTGGCGATTAAGCGATTACGCCATACTTATAGGATTTTAAAACGCTTAACAAAGGTATGTTCCTGGCAAAATTTAAAAAAGAGAATTTTATGAAATTTCAATATCTATTACTCTCATCCTGTCTCATTTGGCAAAATACAAATAAAATCTACCTAATATATTTGCCCTATTTTCATTCACATTGAATCACAGCTTTTGTTTTATCGTTTATTCAAAACTGAGATTCTTTTCAACTAACGTTCGCCAGATGGCCTAATGCATTTTTTTATGTTACATGCTATGACTAGGATCGAGGCCCGTTGCAAAACTGCTCGCGGTTCCAAAATGTTTGGAAACCCGGTTCCAAGCCAGGGCCGCCGAGAGGGGCAGGGGCAACTGCACAGGGGACCGGCGGCCTGGGAGCCCGGGCCGATGATGAATATGTATAATTAACAATAATATGAATAATAACACTAAAGTAGAGGGGAGCCGGCGAGCAAAAAGGGGGCCCGGCATGGAAAAAAGAAAAAGGTCATCACCTTATTTTAAGATGTAAAAGAGGCTGACATGCAAAAAAGGTCGTCAAGCAATTTTATTCTGCACAGGGGCCCGGAATTTCTCTCGGCGGGCCTGTTCCAAGCATCAACCTCCTTGTTGTAAATGGAAAACATTTAATATTCTAAATATGTAGACTAAAACACCACCCTTTATTCCATAAGAAAAGAAGAAAGACACAGTTCCTGCTTCTCCTAATGCACACCCGAAATAATTCACTAACAAATAATTAAATTTCAACCAGCGTTTAATATAATTGTCATCAAACATACGATGAAAGGGATTCGTGGCTTAACCAGATGATGCCAAATAGCAAATGAAGAATTAAGATGAAGATTCCAGACACCATTATAAGAAAGCAAAGATATGTTCTGGCCAATTTTCTCGGATAAATGCAGTGGGTGGTGTAGTTAGGGGGACAGAGGCATGTGCTCCTGGGCGTCGAGTTGGGGGTGCCTAAATCGGGTTTTGGGTCAGGGTGGCAAACGGCATCACGCGGATAGGTCACTCCGATAATTAGTGGTGACAACCTTATTTTGGCTGTCAGGAATTTTCCGAAGTTGAATTTTTCAAGGGGGAAGGGGTGCTATCAGTATAATTTCGCCCCAGGGCGCCGAATACCCGCGCTATGCCACTGAATAAGTGGAGGGAAGATTACCAACCAGAGAAATGCACAGCCACACCCAAGGAAATCTTAGCAGAGAAAGACGAGAAATGGTCAGACAGTTATTATGAAGAAAGGCTTGCAGGACATCAACTTCAGCATGGAAGATACTAGGCCTACATACATTGCAAAAGATAGACAAATGTGGAGAAATCAGGCGTCGATCTCATCATCATAATGTGGATGAGATAGAAGAAATGTTTAAAACTTCTTAATTGGGAGTTGAATAACTCCTGAACTTCATTTTGGAATAAGTATATGTCAATTCAGAGGGAAGAAGATCTAAAGGAAGACCGAAAAGATGATGGGTGGACGGATTGGAAGAGGATCTGCACATGGCAGGGCTGAATCTCAATGGAAAAACTGACGGAAGACACCGAATGACTTTGGAAGAAATAGCAAAGGACAGAGAACTTTGGAGAGATGTCATGGAGAAGTCAATAGCTGGACACAGCTGGAGGACGAAGACCTGAAATCAGGGATATTTTTACACCCCCAATTTGAGGTCGACAATAAAAAAAAAATGGTAATGTGACAATGGTATGTATACAAAATGCATATTAATTAGGTGAGAACACATCCCCAATGGAGAAGGACACCCCAAGCCTTATAGTTGGACGACCTTTTTTTGCTTGTCAGAGACTTTTGAAGGTTTTTCGGTTGGTTTTGGAAACCTGATGACGCTTTTTTGCTTGTCAGCCTTTTTCGGGCAGAGACTTAAAATTTCCGACACCCCCAGATTTTCCCAACACCCCCCAAATTCAAAATCCTAGAAATAACACTGCCTGAAATGTCAACTCTGATGCCACACAATCTGAATATCAATGAATTAATCTGACTGAAGTCGCAACAGAAAACAAGAAGCAATGTAACCGAGCACAAATTTTAAGCAAATGAGTCATCACATTTTAGTTCTAAAAGCTCGAAAGGTAGAAGCAACTTCATCTGATGCACAAAAATTTCAACTTTAATTTGAGCAATTTTATGAGCCATTAAAAGTGATGCATCTCATTAAACAACACAAAACTAACAAAAAGCATTTAAAATACGAAAAGTACAAATACTGAGAAATGCATTCTCAAGTTTAGATACAACTTCAAACAACTTCAAGTCAATTTATAAACCATAATTATTGTACTTATCTAACTCGGTGGAACAATTTACAACTATCAAACGTTTCACGTTCTAAAATAAATTGTGTCTAATACAGCAGCGGGCAACATACCCGGTACTACCCACGGGCCAAATGTGGTCCGCAAAGAGGCTTTAGAGTGGCCCGCCAAGGAATTGTGCACAACATGTAACCTTTGCCCACTAATAACTCCTAAGGTAACAAATATAATACATACGAAAATTCGATTGTCATGCTGCTTACAAGGCCCTTGCTTATTAAAATATAGCAGCTGGTCTCTGCTTCATATATGGCATATTATAAATCTATGTCGGAAACAGACAATGAATTTGTCAAGCGTTCTGGAGGTTTTAAAATCTGCTACCACTGTTTGACATAATGACATCACCTTCCACTTCATATGTGTCAGGAGCCTTAGACTCCTGACACTCTTCAGCTAGAACTGATCGATCTGCAGGATAACTAAAGTCTGAAGGAGATATTTAGGCCTAATAAATCAGAATGGATTGACAAGTTTTATGGATCACTGAATGAAACCAAGTTTCCCAATCTCAACGAGGCATGGCGATGAATCTACAGGGTCTGTGATGCTTGGTTTCAATGTATATTTATGAGCAGAATTTTTCAACTACACATTTAAACAAGTCGAAACTGCGTTCAAACTTGACCAACGTTCACCTGCATGCAGTCTATTATAAGAATTTCTACTTTGGAATTACAGCCATATTTGAGACAATTAGTGAACAATAATTTCAGTAGACTGCAGCAGTCTCACTCAATAGTAAGGTCAGAGATTATTATGAGTTTGTTTTGTAGTATACAACATGAAATACCAGTATATAGGCCTAGCATATAGTATGTCTATAAGATTTTTGCAGTAATGCGCATAGCTGATAATGTCTCATGCACCTGCAGCACATAAGCAAGCCTCAGGCACTTAATTTGGTTTGTACCATGCGTCCAGCATAAGCCTGTATGTTGAAGCCAGCTGTGGACGCCATATTTGTTAACACGCAACATTACAAGCACCTCAAGACAGAGCAGCAGAAAATGGCGCCCACCAATCAAAATCTGTATACTGAACATGAATATTCATAAGACTTCTTTCATTGGTGGGCGCCATTTTCTGCTGCTCTGTCTTGAGGTGCTTGTGCAGCATTGCGTTTGCGGTAGGCGACATCCGAGGGTGATAGCATTCGAACCCAATACTGTTTCATTTAATTTATAATGAAATAATTGAATAAAATAACCGTCGAACGTCTGCTGAATCATCCCAGCGAGATTGAAAATTTTTGCAACTTTTGAATTTTTGAGCCCGTTTTCAATTCCGGGCTTTTCTGGCCTTTTTAAAAACGCAATCTGGGCTTTTTCCTATGTTTTGCATGACTACATATGGCCCATAGCTGGCTTCAGCCGCTAAGCAAGCCTGCTTAGGCTCAGGCTCTCTCCTGGGTATCATTCCTCCAAGGTTTGTACAGTCCAGAGCGTCGCAAATTTCTTAACATGTGGCCCGTTGATGAAAGAAGTTGCCCGCCACTGGTCTAACATACATAACTGGTAAAAGCCAAAAGCATGTTCTTTATTTAATGACGGGAAAAATTACACTTGTCAAAAACGAATTGTAAATTAAAAGCATTCTGTCACCACCAGGTTTATTCGCAAGACATCATGTATAAACCTTTGCACATTCAAATAAATATGAAGTATATTTTATATAAAGGAATGACTTGTCAATCTACCCTGGAAATGGCCGACATGAATTTAAATCAATAGCTTTACACTAAATAGCTGAATAACACAAGTAAATTTTCATAAAACCACTGAAAAATTGACTCTAAAAATGTCCTTCCAAGTGTCTACCGTACTATAGACCGTGGTCTAGCAGTAAACCTCAAGTATCATAAGGTCGTATTACCATGATAAAATGCAAGTCAAAATAATCAGCTTGAAACCTTTGAACAAACAACAAAACAAAAGTTCTTATAATTGTCGAAAGACCTTTTGCTACCTGAATGACTGGATTTTCTTAAATTGCATAATTAAAAATTGCTGACAAGACACCATTTAAAGAACCTACCAAATCGAAAGTCAGTCCATCACTTTGCTCACTTATTACACAATAAGCCTTTCCCATAATGCTATAATAGATTACCACCTGGGGCCCAAGTGGGTCACAGAGGGCGATAGAGAAGGGTCGTGATGTACTTTTTACGGTATCGATGAGTCGTTCCAAGGACCAGTCACACCGTCCTGGCAACAAGTACACAAGAAGAGGCAGAGTAATCAAACTGAGAATACTTGAAACCAACAAACAGCTTTTATATTTTACAACATACAACTGTATTAAAGTATTTGTCTAGTCCTGGGGTGGGCAAACTATGGCCTGCAGGCCACATGCAGGCCCTCCACTACGGCCCGTGGGCCATGTGCGGCCCACCACTGGATTCCATGCGGCCTGCGAGATCATGCATGTGCGGCCTGCATAATATAGTATTAAGGTTCCTGCAGCTCTTTAAGGAAAAGTTTGCCCACCTCTGGTCTAGTCACAAAATTTATGAAACATTTACCAGCAACCACTCACAAATTAAAACATGACAGCAGCAAGAGGATTTTTACCTATATTCATTCTTGAAATTCTTACTTTATGACCAAATAAACTGCTAAACAGTCAACAACAGGAAACTCAAAATCTACATATGGTACATGTAGCTGTTACAGCACTTGTCAGTGCCTTACTCTCACTACAGTCCCTCAAAATAATGTTCCTCCTCTTCCGGCCAAAACTGCAAAGTTTGGCGACAGATCAGCTTCATGCGGCAATATCAATTTAACAGAACTCATCACTGCCTGAGAACTTTACAAAAGCCAACTCTCGTTGTGATATTCAGGAAGAATTTAAAGACACACTTGTTAAATATTTCATACAAGTGACATGTGTTAGGCGTCCTTGACTAAGGCCTTTGCCACACCCACTGTGCTATAAAAGTTGTCTCGTTAATAATAATAATAATAATAATAATAATAATAATAATAATAATAATAATAATAATAATAATCAAAGTCCTTCCCAAGCCTCACGGGCTCATAGGGTGGCGCTGATCTCCGTTTCTGTAGCCCTCAGCCAGGCGTGCAATGCCATGGATATGAGGCTAGTGTATCACGTAGCGTACCTGTTTGACTTATCGCTGGGTTTTTTACCACAGCTCCTCATTTTACCACCACAAAAAAGGCAGAGTCAATCTTTAGTTTAATAATAACGATAACGATAATAAAAATAATAATTATTATTATAATTATTGCACCGTGAGTTACCATGGCACTTGTTCTCACAAGTAGAGTTTTCAAATCCAGACAGTAGTCAATCATGCACTGCATTTTACATCATATAACAAACAATATCTTAAACGTTCAAATAACTCATACCTTGATTGACCGGGTATATAAGTGGTTGAGTGTCACATGTGTTGGCTCTTGGAGGATAGAAGGATCGCACTGTTACAAAAATCCAGTTATTTTAGATGCATTGAGACACCACAAAACAATATTTTTAAGTTTTATGGCACAAAGTTTCATAATCAAATTTTGGTGACGAAATGCTTTAATGAATGACAATGTATTTTAGGAATGTTCTAGCTTGTAACATATTGCTACTTGGTCAACATTTTTCATAAATTTCTCCATGTTTTGTCTTTGATGCTCAATAATACAACATCTAATTTCGATGGAAAATTTTATGGTTACAATGCTGTGAATTACTTAAAATAAGCTTCACACAAACGTTATGTCATCAGCATAATTATAGATAATTATCTAGCACAGAGTCCCTAAAGATTTTTTGCCATGGGCCACATTTCTGACGTCTGAAGGCTCAGCAGACCACAAGCACAAGAAAGTAAATTTAGTAAAATATAGCAAATAACGATATCATTGACATACACTGCGTATCAAACGGCAGAAAGCCAGCTTCACTTTCAGATACCTTATGCCGGTAGACTCTATCTAGCGATAATTAAAGTCTATGTCTCTATGACACAGACGGCACAGAGATTCCTAGAATAGATCTGCACAATTTGTGCAGGTTCCTCAATTTTGCCGAGGGCCGGATAACAGACGTCAGTGGATGGATCAAGAACGAATTTCCACCCTTGTAGTTATTTACCTCCCTAATCCACCAGACTCGCTGCTCACCCTCGTCACTGCAGTAACCTGTTTGACCGCTGACAAGCTCTCAAACTACCGTTTATACAATTAATGACTCCCGATGAATAGGTCGGTTTTGATAATCAGTTGTGAGCTAATGACTAACGATGAGATTGTGGTAGAGGTCTGCACAGGGGCAAGGATCTGCCCCACCCCATGACAGCCAACACCGCCCCAGCCCCATGGCTTTGGTCTCCAACCCCCGCCCATCCCTGTGACCCCTGCAAACAATGAATCAGTCTTCAGAACTTTTCACCTGTATATGCTGCTGCATCACATCAGCACGTACTCCTCTGGTCTGCATGTAAACATTACAAAACACAGCTGCAGCCAACTAGCTCAGAGGCAAGTTTACAGCTTTACAAGTTTACAGCTTCTCGTAGCCGACCGGCCAGCTATACGTGAAATGAAATGGAGCAACTTGCCATTTGTTCATGAATTGACCCCGTCCCCCACAGGCAACAGGAGGACTTAGTCCCCACACCTGTGGGGCACCCGAAATTCTCATCACTGGCCCCATGGGGGCTAGCCTAGTTCAGTAGTGAGCCTTGTATTTGTTAAGCTGCCAATTCGCTTTTGCCAAAGTTTGACGTCAAATGAGGTTTTACTATGCTACCATCACAACATCATCATACCAACAAAACCATTACTGACTCATCAAGCAATATGAATCATTATACAAAGAGCTTATTAGTCACACATCAAAAGATTTTCTTACAGATGGAGATGTTTCTTTGTTTAGAATGGAATCCATCAGATGAGGTGGTAATGCCGGAGGCCCTGTACGAAGTAGGCTCCCACCACCGGATTGTCTTGGTGGAATATCCCGTGACCATGGTCCAGGAGGAACGCGATTTCTTCCACCTATTAAAAGAGAGAAATTTTAACGTTACGTGGTAGAAAGTTGGCGTCCGATCACAAAACCTCCTCCCACCTCAATTTTTGCAAAAGTTGTAAACAACTCTCAAGGGAGGGACAAACAGACTGAAGGAGACAGATAGACAGACAGAGGCAGTGAGAGAGAGAGAAAACACATGGGAATGAATATGATTGAATTGACAAACTGTCGCACATTCTGTGAAACGCCTATGGAAACATTTTACAGCCGACATATTCTAACTCACCAGATCTGAATCCACCGCTGTCAATAGCGAGGGCTTCAAATGCATCACAGTCAGAAGACTTTACCTCCAAAAGATTATTAGTTCCTGTAGATTCATGACTGATTTTAGGCTTGAAAAACAAAAACTCCAACCAATCAACAACAATTTAGTAATTGGAAAAACATGACAAAAAAGTCAAGTCCAAAAATTCTCAACAACTCACAAAAAAACAACAATTGTAAAACCCACTTAGCTATAAATCAGACACTGTTGTGGCCAAAAGATCGGGTGTCACTACACTTTTGGCCACGACTCTAAGGGCAGGAGGATGAACAGAGGTTCAGTGGTTAGCCAGCTTGACTGCAATCATGAGGTCTTGGGTTCAAACCTTGGCCATGGCAGAAGTGTTCTGGTTCTTTCAGCCCAAGCACTCAACCAGATGACTTAGCTGTGAATGAGTACAACAGGCATTTACTTGGTGGTTTAACAAGGTGATAAGGGAATGACTGGCAACTGCCCTCATTCAGCTGGTGCCAGGAAATCTTCAAGGCACGAACCCTTTAGTTCTCCGAAGGGCTTTGTGCCTAATAAACAGTCATTCACTATATTTTAGAATCTCCTCTCTTAATTTCATCACTTGTTCCAATACGTATGCATGTATGTGTGCATGTATGTATGTGTGCATGTATGTATGCGTGCGTGCATGTATGTATGTATGTATGTAATGTACCTAGTATCTTAATAAGCCAGCCTCTAGAGACTGAGAACAAAGTTGCCTTACTGCATTTAAAAAAGGAACTGAACAGCAAACAAATGAACCAGAAGCTGCATGGGGACAGGTTCAACTCCCTTCCCTACACTGCCCCATCACTTTGTTCCCATCCCCACCTTGTCCCTATTGCTTTTGTCCCATCCCATCCATTCATATCCCATTCCATCTCCATCTAATTGCGTTCACATCCCCACCCCATCCCCATGCAAAGTTTCTCAATACTTTCCACTTGAATTTGTGCAAAGCTTTTATCCCGGCAAAGTCAAAGTAAATATAACCAATGTTGCCACAATGAATATTTTGAAAAAAGCCTAGACTGTCTGCAGCTATCTAAATTGAACCTCCTCTAAGAATCGATGCTCAAGTCTATGGTTACAGAAATGAAAACTAACACGTTTAATACACAATGCACAAAATTTTCTAAATGTTACTAAAACACAAACAATAAATGGTTTTGAAAATACAAAAATGTAATTTATGCTCCGTTTCCACAAGCATCAACAAACCTCATTCCTGTCAAATGTCCACTGACCATCAACAAGGAATTTGTACTGGTGAATTCCTTTAGGAACTTTGATTATCGTATAAAAGTCAGCATGACTGCAATTTAGAAAATACACTGTAAGCTCAAATATTCCATCAAAGCAAACGTTCAGCATGTTTAGCACCTTTCATTAAACAATAATATAAATGTACATTAATCAAACAAATATGAACAAATCAACAAACTAGTAGCACTTACCATAAAAATTTTAAATTCTAAAATTGAAGGAGAAATGAAGGGACAAAATGCCAAATGAAATTTGAAAATGAAATTAATATAAAAAACATTTGACAATAAGACAAAACTTATTGAAATTTCACTAATTCTGCAAAAACTCATTTTCACTTTTCCAATTTTACTTAACAATTTATAACTCAATGTAAAATGGGCGGATATAGAATCCCTAGTTAAGGGGTTAACAGAACTCCAAATACAAAAAGCAAACATCAGCCATCAGTCAGAATAAGAATGGAAATTTCAGGAAATTTTCACCACAAGAAAAATTTTCAGGATTCACACTGATTTTAATCCATATTCAGTTCTTTGCAGATGATTATTGTTTTCAAATGCTCAATAATTACAAACTGGTTATTACCAGCATTACCACAAGCCATGATCATGAAGTAACCTGTAATCCCAACCAAGCAAGATAGATGAAGATACCTCACAATCACTTGTACGTTTTATCATAACTTTCATTGCAAGATTGCTATTATCATCATCATCATCAACCTGGGTCGGGCGGGGCCGTTGCGTCACGGGGTCGAATGACCCTGCCGGATGGGTCAGTAGATGGACCATCTGGGAGAAATATGGGATTCCATCTTTTCTTGGGACTTTTCCACAATTTCATGATCGGTCAGGTGGACGACCGATTAGGTCAACGTGGCACTAGTTGTTTTACAGGAACTGTCATTCGAGGATAGACATGGAGACAATTAAATAATAATGGAGACAATTAAATATCAATGATTTGAGTGATTTTGATTGTCGTGAGGATATATTATTTTTAGCAGAAGTTACCAGTGTACGAAAATAATTTTACCGTTGGCACCTCATCATGGGGAATTGAGATTAAAATTATCGTCCGATTGCTATAAAGGTTGAGAACCACTGTATTAGATGGTTAGATAATTAGAAAAAATATCTTAGGATCATGATTCTTTGAAAATCTGGCCCTTTCATTAATAATGTGAATATGAAAACACGGATAATCATTTGGCAAAAAGTAACTTTTGAAACAGAAAATTGAAAAGATACCTTACCGAGTTTACTGGTAAATAAACAAAATTACCCGAAACATCCTTTTTATCACCATCTTGCTTGTAAGCCAAAGAAATTTAGGGCTATTTCCCTCTTCTATCACAACTTTGATAGACATTTGATAGACAATTATCACATGGTAATTACAAAAAGAAACTAAATGCAGGCTACAATACAGGGGAATGGAAATAAAACAGGTACAGTTCAAATATCTAGCCAAGCGATGGAAAAGTGAAAAGGACATTAAACGACAATAGGTATGGCGAAGTCAGCCTTCATACAACTCAAAAAGATTCTCACAAATAAACATATTTCAACGGCTCAGAATTCTTCACAGCTACGTTTGGGCGGTTCTGACCTGGCTCAGAAACATGGACGTTGACAAAAACATCAGAAAGGAAACTGGAAGCTGCAGAGATGTGGTTTCTCAGAAGGATGCAAAAAATTTTGACAGAAAGAATAACCAATGAGGAAGTACTAAAAACTTTTTGGTACAAAAAGGAGAAAGCAGGGTTGAATTCTTTGGACATCTAATGATTGGAAAATCTAGCCATAACAGGAAAAATAGAGGGAAAAGAGCAAGAGGAAGACAAAGAATAAAGTTTACGGACAGCCTAAGAGTAAAAATTTTGAAGAAGATCACAACTTTCAGGTAAGCAATAGCCAACATAGTAAATAATATAAAATCTGAGTTTAGGGGCCATCCACAAATGACATAATGCACTTAAGGTGGGGATCTGGACATTTGTTACAAAAGTGTGACGAGGGAGTTTTAACATAGTAAAATTTTTTAAGGTGATGACCTTTTTGCTTGTCAGTGTATTTGGAGAGCTTGGTAAGGGGAAAGGATGACCTTTTTGCTTGCCAAGGTATTTAGAGAGCTTAATAAGATGAAAGAATGACATTTTTTTGCTTGTCAAGACTTTTGGAAGATGAAAAGGGGGTCGGCCCATTGTTACATCATATTTTAGGAGGCCTGACTTTTTGTTCCATTGCATTATGTAGGGAGGAGATCAAAAAGTGCCAAAATCATGTTATATCATTTGTGGACGACCCCTTAATGGCTAAATTGCAAGATAGCCAATGTCATCTGCAGCCATATATATATATATATATATATATATATATATATATATATATATATATATATATATATATATATATATATATATTCATTCATAATTTGCCTTCGTTTTAGCTGTGTGACTTCTTTCCAGCCATCGTAACTCCCTGCAATGAAAACTGAGTTGGCTGGATGATGCCAATGGAACACCACAGAAGTCTTTGTACTCATCTCATCATTAATAAAAAGTCTTCCTTTGACTCGCCATGGCCAAAAACATGCTACAAATAGACGAACATAGTTGCAAGAAAAGCTGAAACGTACAAAGAAAAAACTGTCAGCATTGCGGCAAAACCACTCTGAATATAAGCAAATAAACAACTAAAAATCTCCTTAAAACAGATTTCAATGGGCCCTGTGTTCTCAGCTGTTAAATTCTGAGTTTGCAAAACGATGAAAAAGATTAACCCATTTTATTAGAATTATTCCACAATAGAAAAGATTGCCTGAAGCAAAATGAGCAAAATTCAGCAAAACCACAGCTGCAACAAACTCAAATGCTCAAATGAATGCCACATAATAAACGACTGACGGTCATCAAATTCAAGCATATTCTATCTCAGAGCAGAACTTCAAAAATTTATATTCCTGTAAAAATCTTTGACAAAGATACAGTATATTATTTTGCTGTTCGTCCTTATGGCATATACAACTGAAAACCAAATGTTACAAAGTATTAACAATGTAACATTACTTTCAATTGCTAGTGTTTGAAATAATTATGAAAATTATGATAATTTACTGGTTTAATGGCATAACTACCATGCTCCAATCCATATTTTTGAATATTTCACTGTCTCCGTAGTTCGTTGAAACGGTTTCTTCGGAAACAAAGCCACTAGCATCGCTAACTAAAAATTGTGATCGCTGCAGGTCGCTATATCACCCATGCCTGACATCGACATTTTCAGTGTTTCCTCTTCCACGTTCAGTCACAATTAAGAACAAGGTCAGGATGTGTTCATGCCTGCAAAGCAAATTCAATTTTGTCAATTTTATTGGTTACAGGTACCCGCCCCCCCCCAGCTATGACTGCCCCGGTTATGACCACCCCAGTTACTCTATGGGTTTTGACGAAAAGCAGTGTATTGCACCCGTACGGGGTCATATAATCATTACCCACACCATAAACCAGACACGAAACACTAACCCTAAACGATACTGACGGCAGCTAAAGCTGGGGCGGTCATAACGGGGGTGGTCAAAGCTGGGGCGGACGCCAAATTGGACGGTCATAACTGAGGCGGTCATATCTGGGGCGGCTATAAGGTACTAGTTCACTTTAGGGTGGGCAATGTATTATTGCGCAGCGAAGTATCTGTACCCTAACCCTAACCCTAACTCTAACCCTAACCCTAACTCTAACCCTAACCCTAACCCTATGGTATTAGCACTACGTCGACGAATTATATTCACTATATACCGGCTATAATGTGATACCATTTTATTCTAGTTTTCTCAATAAATATTAAGTATAAAATGAAAACGTATAATATTTCATCGTTAATCTTAAACTAATTTTCCTGTCTAAGCTTTACCTGTTTAAATTCCTGTTTTGTTCGTCGATCAAGCGTTCACCTGATTGGTTTTGTTCCAAAATAAATAAAAATAATATTTTTAAAAGCTAAACATTCGATTCGACTGATATTCTAAGTTTCTAACAAAAGTTATAATAAAATATTCTTTATAACTTCTTTCCAAGTTATTTAGCGCTTCTATTGAAAAAACACAGAATGTGCTATAGAAATTTGCGAAAATCCAAAGAGTCGGGCAGAATAACACGCTATTCGGAAATCGTTTAATGTTTTCTAAATTTACCCAGTTTAATCATATTTTCATATACTGTTAATGTAAAATTAATAGCTGAAACAAACATTGCTCTTCTGGATGCAATTTGTCAATTCTTTCCTTGATGTAGACTTAAGCCCAGGGTTTAATCTAGGCCGTTTCCGGGGGTGATTGCCCTCCCCCACTGGCTTCCAATTTCTGACCGCATTAAATTCAAACAAGTAATTAATTATTGTTTCTGCAGCACTTCGACGTCAGTCACCGTCTTACATTATATATATATAGGCCTACTGAGGTTTTCAAATCACCATGCATCTTCCACTGCTCATCGCCTGCTCCGCTCCACTGATCAGAAGAATGTTTATGTAAAGTAAAGTAAAGTAAAGTAAAGTAAAGTAAAGTAAAGTAAAATCTCATGGATTTCTATAGCGCCTTGGAAACAGCACAACAGTAGCTGCTTATTCTTAGGCGCTCAGCCTCTCTTAAAATAGCTATGGAGAAGGTATGTTATCAGCCAGGCAATGGTCAACATCCGAAGGGCAGTGAGGCTATGTTGTTACAGCTATGGAGGATATGATTTTAGAAAAAGGAATGACTTAAGCTTAGACCTGAAGACTTGAGGAGATAATGCAGGAATTATAGGAAATGAGGAATCGCATTCTATTGTTTGAAAGTGTCCAAGTCTGCGGAGGGAAGCTGGGATCGAGTTCCAGAGTTCAGGTGCAGCGTATGAGAAGGCACGGTTGCAAATTTTCAGGGCCGGATGACTGATTGAGTGGGCGTGACAGAGTGAGGTAAGATGATGAACGTGTGGGTCGTGGAGGCTGAGGCTGTCCCCAGATCACGCACTGCTCTTACTCAGCGTCGGGTTTTTGCAGTGACTGGACCATCCTCTTGAATACCTTGAACCCATCCATTCGGGAATCACTTCTTACTCCCTCGCTCTGTTCAATGCGAAAGCTAAAGTCTCACTGCTTTACCTAGCGACTCCAAACCCAGGAGCGCCTCTGAGTAGAAATAGAAGAGGCGCTATATAAATTCCACAATACATTACATTACATTACTTTTAAAAAATTAATCTTTTTTCGCAATAACGCAAGTAAAGCGTTTTCCGACCATTTTGCTCTTAAACTCCACTAACAATAAGATATCTCTAAAAACTGTAGCTATGATGAGTTACCGGACGGTTAAGCGATTTTGCCATGTTCATAAGATTTTAAAGACGCGTAACAAAGGTATGTTCATGTCAAATTTTTAAAAACATAATTTTCAAAAAATTCCAATATCTATTTCTCTCCTTCTGCCTTATTTGGTAAAAAGTATGAACAATTTGCTTTTTATATATTTGCCATATTTTCTTTCGGATCGAATCAGAGATTTTTTGCCATTTATTAAAGCTCAGAAGATTCTTTTAAACGAACGTTCGCCAGATGGCATGCTGCATTAAAAAAATTACATGCTATGATTAGGGTCGCTGAAGTGGGAAACCCTGCTTTAGACTGTTTAATTAATAAAACTCATTCAGGACAAAATATTTTGCATGAACAGCAATGCTTTTTTCTGCCGGAAACAGAACAGAAGATTCTCCCAAATTTTAAGAATTTTTAATTTATACTAGAAAGATGCTCGCCAGATGGCATGCTCGCAGTGCAGGATAAACTAAAACCCAATCATGAATTCATGCTGAACAACGTTTCAATGATTAGGTACATACGCCACCTAGCCAAGCTCTGTGTAAAGGCCTATGTACGTTAAAATTTGTGACCATTTGTGACGCTGTACACGTAATAAAAACTCGTTTTACGTCGTCAAAATGATTTTGACTCGACTAAACAAACTGAACAATTGTTACCAATTTTCTTGAACATCGTCCACCAACGCATCGCGACGTAAGGACTAAACGGTCTAAACCGTCTACCAATAGTCTTCAAATTTAACATACAGAATAACGATTTTAATATGATATTAATTAAATTAAATTATTTTAATTATTTTTATAGCTTTTCCAGACTGTGACTGACTATAACTAATGATCTGTTAACTTATATTACAGAATTTATAGTTATTACTTATATTATTATTATTTTATTATTATTATAATAATAATAATAATAATAATAATAATAATAATAATAATAATAATAATAATAATAATAATAATAATAATAATAATAATAATAATAATAAATGAGCTATAATTAAATAATCCAAGTTTCATTGTTTCGTTCCGGCACCTTTTTTGACACAAACGGCGAAAAAGAGATCCGATGATAGATTTGCGCATGTTCCTCATTTCTTGGCGCATGCCGGATTAGAGGCCTTGGCGGGCCGTATCCGGCCCGAGGGCCGTACTTTGGACACCCCTGACATACACTACGACGAAAAGTGTAAGTTTCACTCATTAGTAGGGCTGCGCTAACCGAGTAGTTTAGGAGTCGAGTAGGAGTCGAGTAGCTTAGCGAGTACTCGAGTACTCGCGTAAAACCGGAAATACATGATTTGCAAACGTTACACGTCACATAATGCTTATTATTTGCCTCATGGCCCTCATTTAACCAAAGCAGAACATTAGATACAGTTACATATCAATTTTTCGGATATTCAACGTGTAGTATAACAAAGTTACAGAACAGAAACTATTTCGCCGGTACTGGCAAGAAATGACCACTAGACTTGGCCCACTGACCACTTTAGGCAACATCGTAACTAACGGGGCATAACGTTTAAGAATAACCTAAATAAGACTGATTAATAATTTGTAACAAATAACGGTAGGTCAAATTTTAATAAAATTCTTTGGTTATTCTTTACTTATTTATTCTATTCCATATTTAGTTATTCTATGCGAGTACTCGACTCCAAAAAAATTACTCGACTCCAATTTGGAGTCGAGTACTCGCGTTACTCGAGTTACTCGGCGCAGCCCTACTCATTAGCGTCGCCACGGGGGCAAATGGGGGCAACTGCCCCCCCCCCCCGCCCAGTAGCGTGTAGAGGGGGCGGGTGGGGCGGTGGCCCCGGGCGCAGACCAGGGGCGAAAAAAATTGACCTGATGACCTTTTTTGCTCGTGGGCGTACTTTGGACAACTTGGCCTCGGGCGTCGGCCACTCTCTACACTCCACTGCCCCGCCCCCCAACGGTCCAACTTGACTCCAGACCACCTTTATAAGATTCGCGAGATTCGCGCAAATCCGGTGAGAAAGTTTTGTGGAGTGAGTGTGTGGGGTAGGGGGAGGTAAGGAATCTGACAAGCCAGCCCCCTTTTGCCTCCCTCAACCCAAAATTTCTGGCGACATCACTGGTTTCACTATTAGTTATTGAGAGACGGGAGACTGTAATAAGAGCGACGGTCTATTCAGAGCAGACGAAAGACAGACGACGGTTCGATGAAATCGCTGAATTTTCTTACGATTTCGAGGATTTCCTGCGTTTCTCACGTCAACTTTAGACGATTGTAGCAGCGGTCCTCGTTAGTATAGTGGTAAGTATCCCCGCCTGTCACGCGGGAGACCGGGGTTCAATTCCCCGTAAGCATTTTGATCTGAAAACTATTGATATGAAGATCAATTATTAGGTTTTATTCTATTGTTTCGCATAAAACTCACTTGTTTTTATGCTCTTTTGGGGCGGAAGATGGATGGCGCAGAGTGGATTACGCGCCTGAGCGGTAGGCTGACGGAGCGAAGTTTAAGACCCGTTAACGGTCCCTAGAGGCTTTCACACGGGCAGTAATGCCTCCGAATCCGCTTTAAATCACGGTATGATATGGAATCAAAACTCGTTCATACTCATATGACCAAATAAAATACGTTAAAATACGTGCGTATGAATAAAAAAATAAAATACGCATACGATAGATACGCGTCTTTTATAAGCCTGCTCAGTTACTTATAATTTGCTTACTTTTAGCGATCAATATCAATTGCGACGTCACGCCACGTCACTGTAACTGATCCCAAGATTCACTTCGTTAACGCTTGTTCCCCTTTTAATTTCGTTGCGGGGAAAGTGGGTGAATGATTGAAGCCCGTCTCCATCGAATTAGCAAAGAGTGATTCTCTCCCTCTGAAAGAAGATTTGAGCAGAAATAGAAGGCGGTGCAAGTGAAGCAGGTCTCGCATTTTGCATCAACAGTGAACGAAGTCAAGGACTTCTTATTAATGGTGAAGTCTTTGAAATTGATCTGCAAGATCTGATTGCAAAATACTTCGAAAGTCTCGCAGAAGCCAAAGCTTAACTCCTCCATTTCAATAGAACGTAATGTAACAAAATATTTGTAGAAGCGCCTCTTCTGAAAGAAAATGAGAAGGAAGAAGCGTTTTCACAGCAAATTACTGTATATTAACAAAGAGATAAGTTTTAAGCCGTTTCAAAAAGAGGGCCATAGAATTAGGAGTTGCTAAGATTTCATACTGGCGTCAAGAGCATTCCAAAGGATAGCGCCAACTGATTCAAAACCTCTCTTCAGGAACATGGAAGTTCGTGCTTGACGCACACTGAGAAGACCATTGGTTGTGGCCGAAGACATGGCAGACCAGGGATAGAGCTAAAGGGGATGGAGTCGCTCGGAAAGGTAAGATGGAGTGGCACCATAAAAGTCGAGTGTTGTCCTTGGTAACGAACATACGAAACTCAACTCGCGAGCAGGATAAGGCATTGCCGTCGTGTAAAATAGACGTCATATTAATCACTAATGTGATCACGTCTTATGACACCAGCAATCACCCTGGCTGCTGAACGAAGAACCATCTGGAGTTTATCAAGTCGCACCGATGGAAGACCAGAAAAAGTGAACCAAGTAGTCAAGTTGTTTGAGCAAATAAATGCATGAATCAAAGTCAGAAGAAGATGGCATGTCTGTGTACGTCGAATCAAACTAAGCTGGCCAGCAACGGAAGGTTGCGACAAAGTGAGTTAATATGATCCATAAAGGTTAACTCAGAGTCAAGAATTATACCAAGATCACGGACAGAGGAGGAGAAAGAGAGGCCAGGAAGGCAGCCTGTCGAGACAGATGATCAATTTTTTAGAGCTGACCTCGAGTACCAAACCAGATGAGCTGAGTTTTAGCTGGATTAAGTAAAAAGACGATTTGAGTGCATCCATGAATGAAGTAAGTCAGAGGCTTCAACAAATTCACGAGTGATCTGAGCGCATTAGTGGGGCTGGAATGTGCGTGCAGCCTGAATATCATCAGCGGCATATATTTTTTTAAAATTATATGGTGCAAACAAGCGTGGCAACATCAGCAGTATAAAGTATATACAGCTACATACAAGAAACAACCTGATGGACTGGCCAAGAACGAAGGAGTATAGGCCTTAACAGAATGCTGCTGTAGAAAACTGAGAAGGAAAGCGTTTTCACTACTACCCGTCAAAGGCAAAAATACAGTCGACCGATTCAATACGAATGCTAACAGATTTCTGTTGATTCTCAATTTCGTGGACAGATGGCGTTCTCGGATGAAACGTCATCATCAGACGCTGGCGTCATGCTGACGTCAGCAAGTAATTCTAACCTGATTAGCCACGTAAACGTGACGTCAGATCCCGGCGCGTGCCCCGCTAAATACGAACTGTCGTATTAATCGGCCGGTGTAACCGTAGCCATAGCTACCGTAGTCGCCCTGTTGTCCTTGGTAACGATGGGCGGTAACCTACTCGTCGCGATGGCGTTCAAGATTGACCGTCGTCTTCAGACGATCACCAACGGTCACCTCGCTTTGGCCGACTTTTCCATCGGTCTCGTTTCGATGCCTCTCTTCTCCGTCTACCTGTTGCTGGGTCGCCGCTGGCCACTCGGGGCCGTCGCCTGCGACCTCTGGCTGTCCGTCGATTACACGATGAGCAACGCGTCCGTTGCCAATCTTTTCTGGTCATCAGTTTCGATCGGTTTCTGTCGGTCAAGAGGCCGCTCATGCACCTACCGGGCCCAGAGGACCCCGAGGAGGGCGGCGCTGGCCATCGCCGTCGCCTGGGTCGTGTCGCTCGTCCTCTGGCCGCCGTGGATCGTCTCGTGGCCCCACTTGGTCGGCGAAAGGACGATTCCAGAATGCGACTGCTACATTCAGTTTCTAATTAGCCTAATCCTGCGATGACTCTGGCAACTGCCGTCGTTGCGTTCTACCTCCCCGTCTCCGTCATCTGCGTCCTCTATTACCCCATATTCATCGAAACGACGGAGCGAAGGGCGAGTCGATCTGGCTCGAATGACGGACCCTCAGAGGGCGGCGAACGGACGGCTCAGCGACGGCCACGCAAGAGGTCGGAAGGTCAGTGGGCGCTCTAGCTTTAGCCCCGTTTTACAACAAGGTCGTGGAGGTGATGGGGGAGGAGCAGTAGCGTGTAGAGGGGGCGGAGGGCGGTGGCCCGGGCGCAGGCCCAGGGGGGGCGTAAAAATTGAGCCGATGACCTTTTTTTTGCTCAGTGGGCATACTTTCTGGACAATTTGGCCCAGGGCGTCGGGCACCAGGAGGCGTAAAATTTGACCCGATGACCTTTTTTTCTTTTTTTTGCTCGACGGACGTACTTTGGACAACTTGACCCCGGGCGTCGGCCACTCTCTACACGCCACTGGGGAGGAGGGACAATTTCCCCGGACCCAGTGGCGTAGCGAGACAAAGCAATGGCGGCTCCAGGATTTGGCAAGTGGGTGGGAGCGTTGGGGTGGCAACCTATAAGCATGGGGCCAACTATTTGTTGTTAGATAATATGTAGTAGTAAGTATAGGGTCCCTACAGGGGACCCACTGGGAGGGGGTCCGAACATTCAATAAGGGGCACGGGCCCCCCGTGGTGCCGCCACTTAGGCAAAGTGCCGCCTGAGGCGAAAAGAGAAAGTGCCGCCCGCCGGAGTGAAAACACTGTCTGTTGCCGCCCTTTCGTTCAACTTCCGAAAAATCTTGACGATCAAAAAAGAGTATTTGCTTGTATTCAAGTATATTGCTAATTTGCTATTTTTCTATTTTCATTAAATTACAAAAATGCCGCCCTTAAGGCAAGTGCCGCCTGGGGCGATTCGCTCCCTCTGAGGCCCTACGTCCTCGCTAAGGCCAACACCCGGACCTCATGGACGTATACGTCGTGTAGGGACCCAGCATACAGGCGCCTGCGTGTCAACTGATAAGCAAAATAATGCATAGAGAGAGAAAGCTTCTATTCCTTTGGCCCGTAACTCTTCTTGGTGGACCTGGTTTAAAATTAATTTTTATCACATTCAAACTTTTATGATCAGTGGCGGCTCTAGGATTTGGCAAGTGGGTGGGGGCCGTTGGGGTGGCAACTTCTAATCATGGGGGCCAACCATTTGTTGTTTAATGTATGTAGCATTAAGTATAGGGTCCCAACTGGGGGCTACTGGAGGGGGCAGGCACTCAATAGGGGGCACGGGCCCCTCTGGCCCCCCGGTGGAGCCGCTACTGTTTATGGTGCAATTAAACTAAAAATTCAAATGGATGAGGTGAATTTCTTCTAGAATTCTGATCTTCGGCAGATTTCGGCATTTAGACATCTGAACAGAGATCGATAAATGATTCAAACGCCCTGTTTTCAAAGTTCATTCGAGAAACAGAGAATTCAGCACAGAGCACAATAAGTAATTAGTTTACTTCCGTCTTCTTCTATATATTATAATTATAATGCTGTAGATCACTATTTCAGTATAATACGGGTTGGTTTCGTAGAAATCATAGACGAGTAGAACGCTGATATCCGTTTACGAACTTGCCAATAATTATAATTGAAGCCTCACGCGCGCGATGCATTGTGAGTAAGGCTAAGGTATAGAACATTTAATCTCGACACTTCCTGTTCTGTTGACCGCAGGCCCGTACGAAGTGGAGGTGCAGGGGGTACAGCTGCACCCCTGGAAAATTTAGGGGGTGCAGTGCACCCCTGGACAGAAGATGGTCTGCGCCCTTGTCTGCACCCCCTGTAGTGTGCAGATGACCTTTTTTGCTTGTCAAGGCATTTTTGATGTCGACAACCTTTTCTTTGCTTGTCAAGGATTTGAAAGAGAAAACTTTTACCTGGAGAAAATCTGCACCCCCTGACGAAAATTCGTTCCGACGCCACTGGTTGACCGTAACCGTGTAGGCCTACCAACCATGGGGCAAATATTTACAAGATAATAGTTTTAAAAAACTCAACAGAAAATATGAAAAATATTATCATTAATAAATGGAATACTAAGAAAAGCATAGAAGCAAAATATAAACAATAGCAGCAACTATAGCATGAGAAAATACAGATATAGTGCTATGGAAGCCTAAGCACGGAAAATATTCTTGATTTCTAAGACTATGGCTGGGTTATAAGCTTATAAGTAAACCCAATCGTGTATTTGGTTATGCCAGCAAGTTGATGATACACTGTCCTCATAAAGAAACATTGTTACATACTAACTGCTTGCCCGTCAAAAATGACGGACGAGCTGCGCTGTTTTTCCTAACCGATTTTACTCGGCCAAATTCTTTCAGATATAATAGGCCTACATTTGTGCAGGTGTACGGACATTTAATCACGCGACACTTAATCACGTGGACAGTTAATCACGCGACAGTTAATCACCTCGGTATGTAGGCCCCAACCTTCTGAGCGACATTTTCCAATTTTACTGATATATTTAATTAAGTTTTCGATATTTTCGCGTAGTTTTGCGGTCAGTTGAGGCATACTGTATATCTCCGTTGAAGAGGTTAACATTTAAGGATGGAGTGAGAAACCCTCCTATCTTTGTTTAACAAGTTGACTGCGCTGCAAGTTCTTTGCCATGGCGCGGCCATTATGCGACCTCCCTGGCTTCAGATGCATTGAACAGAGGACGTTATTTGACGCCCTCACCGCTCTTCAGTACCAAAATAAGGAAGTCAATTGACGCCCCCAGCGTGTTAAAGATACAGCGGTCAGTAACAGACTCAACGGATTAAAGCAGCTGGGCGCCGTACTTTGCAAGTTAACTAAAGGCGGGTCGGGAAGATATGCGCAGCCTAATGTCATATAAAGAAACTAACCGTCGGCCATATTCAAATAATAACAGTATAATCCAACTATTTGGAAGTTGAGGGTATCATGTTACTGTAACTGACGGGAGTGACCAAATCTTCTACATATGTCTACATATTCTATGTTCATGTGTTTAACTTTCACGTGATTAGCTGTCGCGTGATTAAGTGTCCACGACTCCACGTGATTAAGTGTCGTGTGATTAAGTATCCACGTGATTAAGTGTCGCGTGATTAAATGTCGCGTGATTAAATGTCACCAAACCATTTGTGCAAATGTTCTAGCATTTTGTCCAGTGACTTGTCCTAGACCGGAACATGGCTTGATGAGAAGTTTGCTGTTTGTCGGATTTCTTGCTCCCGATGACGTCACATATAGTTGGCCATTGGGAAAATAATTGGTCGCTTAGATAGGCCCCTATATTCCTACATGCTCAAATGCTTCTCTAACGACTTGTTGATGGTCATATCTCTTTGTCTCCACTCGCTATCGTCCTTTTCATCATTCACAACATTCGCTTTCCTTTTTAGCTGCCTCTATGCATTGTTAAAATATTATTAATATCATGTCTTAGTGAAGTATTTTTGCAGCAGCAATTAGGCTATGCTTACGTGAGGTTTCAATGATCTTGCCAGACGAATAATTAATTCGTTTTATCCGACCATCTTGCATCTTGCGTGCCGCACTTTGGACACGCGTGCCATTGGTTCGCCAGTCCTGATTTAGACTGGGCCTAATTACAATTAAGCGCACTATTAGTATTAGACTATAAACAGACGGCGACAGACCGACTGTGCCTAGGTGATCGTGTACAATGACTGCATGTCTGCAATGCAAGTTCACCAGAGTTGAAGTTAATGGCAGTTAATTGTTTCATTTTATCAACGATGTTTGTGTTATTTTTACTTATTTACGCGATCCCAATGGCGCCGGTACGTGGATCTCCGTGGAAATGTGTGTACCGGGATTTAAAATGTTAATCCGCAACTGATAAGACACGATATAACGTGATTTAATTTGGAGCGACCGAGGAGACGGTGACTTGTGCGAAAACCGCTATGAATTTCTCTTCACGTTTAATAATCCAACCTCCTACATCAGAAACTCGTCTCATTTTGCTCTCCGTAGTATGTTAATTTAGCCAATTCTCAGTACACTTCCATCTATGCTAACATTTGCCTGCCAGTGGCGGAGTTTTTTTGTTTGTCAACATATTTTCGTGAGCTTTCTAAAAAGTTTAAAATTTTTACATTCGGTGAACTTAATACCGCGGATGTGCGACGACCTTTTTTGCTCGTCAATCCATTTTTTGCGGTACATTTAGAAAAATCTACTGAAAAATACTGCTTGTCAGCCTTTTCCGGCAAGGTTTATTAGCATTTAGTAGGCAAAACACTAAGAAAAATCACCTTTTTCCTTTCCTTTCTTTTTTTAAACTTTGCACCCCCACCAACTTCCTATAATTTTTTCATCCCCACCAAGAATTCCTGGAACTGCCACTGATCATAGCAATAATACTTGACGAAATCATTACTATTGGCATAGATGGTAACGAAGAGCGATCCGAGATACAAACCGATTCATTTTATTCACTCAGTCTGAAATGAGAAACCACCGGAAGACGACGAACTAATCATGGTTGTGGAAGTACAAGGCTGGAGAGATGCATTAGTCCAGAGATATTAAATTGTGTACATCCCCTAGCACCCACAACACCTCTCAATCTGAGAGCAGCACCCCTAATTGTGATGCAGCTAGGAATCCTAGGGTGCCATCGCTTGCCATAAGGGGAGGGAGGGGACCCCAGAATATATCAACATCCCCAAATTGATAATCCTAGAAATAACCCTGCATTAGTCCCCTCTCACTGTTCAGTGTTCAACAAGACGGCACGAAGCGGACTTAACCAGCCATTGCTTTCGAGCAGTAAGCTTAATCTCTATAAGCTGCAAAAGCTATGAGAGAAAATTGGAAGAGAATAGGTCTATGTTGGAAAATTGTATAAGGCATGACATTTTTAAAGACATTCGGCATAGATTTTATAAAGAGACGATCATGCCTAACCTACATGTTGGACTTTTTGGAAGAGGTTTAAATTGCCGTAATCTAGAAATCTAGATGATGGAAACCTGGAAAGGCAGTGGACATGATATATTTAGACTTTGCTAAGGTCTTTGATAAAGTATCATATGCCAGACTGGTTGCAAAAAGGGAAAGACCAGCTGAAGAGGGGAAATATAATATATAGGTCTACTCTACCCTATGTTGGAGAAAAACGGAATTACGGGTCGCAGGCATTGCTATAGAGACTTATAGGCCCTGTAGGCCCCTAGACTGAATACGATTTCTATTTTGCTAATTAATTATGCGCCTTTATCAGTTAGATGTGTATGAATTTAAACTGTTAAAGCAGTCTCCAAGGAGTGATCGAATAAACCTCGAAGCGACCCCTGGGCGCCGCCAGGAGAGCAGCTGTTGGTCGAAATGGAAGACTTTCCTCGGCTTCGACTCCTTTTCGAACGAAATCAGCACAGACCAAAGCAGCGTCTACGATGGTCAGCAGCAGTCCAGCGTCCAGTCAGCGTCCAGCTCCTATCCAGCCGTCTTCAATACGAAGCAACTGAGGATCACGACGAGTTCCGGAGGAGGAGGAGGAGGCGATGGAAACGGAATGGCGGAATCTGGAGGAAGGGAAGTACAGTCCGTCGAGACGGATAACACGGCAGCTGGAGATGCCACCTCTCGACGTTTCTGTCGTGAGAGAAAACGGAACAGCGGTTGAAATGAACGGCAACAGGAGAGCTGGCGACGAGACTCCTTCTAGATGTCGACTGCAGAGACTCGTGTTATTAATAGCCGCAACGCAGATTCCGAGATTCTGTCAAAGGAACAGAACAACGAATACGGGAATCAATCACAGAAGAAGACCAGAGCACGAGAAGAGAAAAACAGTCAAATCGAAAGCTGGACCCCAAAGGCGACGAGAGCGACGAAACCGGAAGTTGACCGAGCCGCACCGGAAGTGGCTTCCTCGATCGGACATCGATTGACACGGTCTGGTGTGAAATTGACGGTAGGGCTGGAGACAGCTAGACTCGCTGATGGCGCTACGGAGAAGACAACGCCGACAGAGGAACGACAGAGACAGCAGGGAGGAGACAGGAACAGAAGGCGGCGAAGACGATCAGCCTCATTCTACTCGCCTTCGTCGTCACGTGGACGCCTTACAACATCCTGACCGTCGTAAGGGCGTTCTCTCATGCAGATGCCATCGACCCGTAGGCCTATGTCTACGACTTCAGTGAGTTAATTAATAGACGAGTTTCTAATTAAACGGTTTGTAGCCTAAACTTCTAAAAGCATTTGTGCGTGGCCGAACAAAATGTCCGAAGACAAAATGTCACGGACAAAATGTCACGAGTTAGGGTTGGGGTTAGAGTTAGGGTTAGGCTTGGAGTTACATTTTATCCCCATTATATCTTGTTCGTGACATTTTGTCCCCATGACATTTTAATTGTCCGTGACATTTTGTCCTAGCACCTATTTGTGTTGTTACAGTAGAATGAAAGCCGTGAAACTTCAAAATTAACGTCTGCATTTTAATTTACAGTTTTCATATTGAGTGCTTACTTAGTCTATACAGGGCCTGTATCTACATAGTGGGGTAAGTAAGTAAGTAAAATCTCGTAAATTTATATAGCGCTTTGGAAGTAGCTGCTTATTCTTATGCGCTTATAATCTTTCTTGAAATATCTATAGACAATGTAGGTTGTCGGCCGGGCAAAGTAATAGTGGGGTTTGTCCATCTCCCTGAAGGCCTAGGACCTGTAGGCGGATCCAGGGAGAGAAAAGGGGCACGTCTCCCATTTTATTTTGGGACCGATTTTGGCAGTTTTGACCCCCTCCTCCTCATCACACGGTATCACAAAAAGTCAGACCCCTCAAATATGACGTCACCGCGCGTTAACCCCCGGTCAACTTGTCGTCTTTCCAATGTCAAAATTAATGTTTCGTTTGAAAATATTCATTATAATTATCATAGCTGAAACAATATTCAGAAACTTTTTCAAATTCTTGTTTTAATGAAGTATAATAATTATAATAATTATAAGTGTAAAATACGTTCAATTTTACGGCAACATAACTGTTTTTAATTTAAAAAAATAGTATTATGTGACGTCACATTTCTGGTAACTCCCCCTTCTCCGTCGTCACACATCGTCACAAATGTATGAACCCTCCCCCAAGTGCGTGTCGTCATTTATGGGTGGCCCCCAGTGATATTTCAGTTCTAAAAATAATTGTTAATTTTAATTTTCATTCTTATTTTAGGTCTTAATTTCATTTCTATTTCAGTTATACTTCAGAAAATAATTCCTATTTCAGTTCTAATTTCAGTTCTAAAATAATTTCAGTTCTAGTTTAAATATTTTCAGTTTAATTTCTAATTTTACTTCTAGTAATTGACATCAGGTTTTGTATTGGATGCCAGTGGCGGCTCCACCGGAGGGCATGGGAAGGGCCCGTGCCCCTACTGAGTGCCTGGCCCCCCAGCGGCCCTCTGTTGAGACCCTATACTTAATACTACATACCTAACAACAAATGGTTGCCCCCATGATTAGAAGTTGCCACCCCAACGCCCCCACTTGCCAAATCCTGGAGCCACCACTGTTGGATGCAAATCATGCAAAGTATAATATAAAACTGTATTCTATGACGGCAATGTCTGACAGTAACACAGTGATCAAAAATTTATAAACTAAACAATATGCATGTTCATCTTCAACAATACACGGCATGCTGCTTTGATCAACTTGAACGTGACAAAGAGCTTTGTCCGCTTTCTCGTCTTATATAAAATAATCCCAAACAGGGCTATTTCGCTTTCTTCCAGCCAACAGTTTAGCAAAAACTCGTCTTGTAACAATTGTTGCAATTAAGTTAACGCCGACGTTAAATCAATGAAGCAGCACTCGCTTAAGTTTTCTGATACAGACTCCGAAATGGTACTATTTATCAAGGCAGAGGCCCATGTGCCGTCTCGTGACTAGCATGTGATAGCCTGATAGGTCAGTGGTAACCGAGTCACCCCCTCCCAGACATGACTGTATGTGTGGGGTAGGAATGACTGAGAGCAACGGCTGGCATATCACCCTTGGTCAATTGATGCTGAACTTTGGACACACAGACACAGTGACACACACACACTATGGCGCGCCAAATATCACACAACCTAAGCAAATTGACGCCATTTTAAATGATGGGTAGTTAAATTCAGTTCATAAAATATTTCTATTTCAGTTCCAATTTCTATTTTTATTGGGTGATTTCATTTCTATTTCAGTTATCGTTCTTTAAAAAATTCCTAATTTTACTTCTAGTTTTCGTTAACGGATTCCTTTAATTTCAGTTCTAATTTCCGTTACCGTTCAGTAAAATATCACTGGTGGCCCCTTTGTTAATTTCTTATTGTAACGAAAAGTCAAAAGGTCATGTAGGTACGAATCAATGAGTGGATGAGTGAATGTCGTCTTTTCTTTATAAAAGCATGTTAGCGTGCAAAAGCATGCAACAATCCATGCGAAAGGAACAAGGCAAGTCAAAATGGGAAATTCGTGGATCCACCGATAGTAGCGATGTATTCTGTATTCATAGTGTCAAGAGTTGTGTCTGACTGATTGTTGAACTATAATGCATAGTGTCACGTGCGCCTATCATGATTGACGTACGCGCCAGCCAATGGCGCTCTGCACGGTCTCACAGACGTTACAGCAGCAGGAGTGATACGCAGTCATCGACAGAGACTCGAACTAGCGGCACGCTCGACACAGAACTGTTGATAAATAATAAAGCTCTTTTAAAGTATAAAGCTATACTTTACATGCTGTCAGAAGTCTGACGATGGCAAACTCACCCCAGATACCCATGCCAGCTGTGCTGAAGCTGAATGGGAACCTCGCAGGAGAATGGAAACGTTTCCGGTCCCAATGGGATAACTATATTATAGCGGCTGATCTGGCAGAAGCGTCGAAGAAGCGCTTAGCCGCCATACTGCTTGCGTGCGTCGGGACAGACGCTTACGAACTCTTTCAGACTTTAGATTTCGCAGAGAACAACGACCGACAAGATGTGGACAAAGTTCTAGACGCTTTCGAAAAACACTGTGTCGGAGAAAAAAATATCACACTCTTGCGTTTCGAGCTGAATAGTCGCTGCCAAGACTCCACCGAAACTTTCGACGAATTCTTCGCTGAACTACGGAAATTAATTCGGTTATGTGAATACGGAAACCTGGAGGATTCCATTCTTCGGGACCGTATAGTAATCGGCATCAAGGACGACAACACGCGACGTCGTTTATTGCAGACTAGAAAACTCGAGTTACCTACTGCAATTGACATTTGTAAGTCCAGCGAAGCCGCCTCGAAGCATCTACAGACGCTGACGATGAAACCACCGGAAGACGTAAATGCAGCACAGCAGTGGAACTCTTCACAATCCAAACGCCCCCAGCTGCGTCACCCTGTGACCGAAACGAAACGCCAACCAACAAGCCGGACATGTAAGTACTGCAACGGTTCTCATGCGCCTGGCCGAAATTCATGCCCAGCGTTTGGCAAGACCTGCCATCGCTGCCTAAAGCAGAATCACTACAGTTCAGCTTGCTTGTCACAACCACAGACTCAGCAAAAATCTGCGGTCCATGCGCTGGACTCAGACTCGGAGCCGGAAATGGTCATGGCCATGACCACAGAACGAAAACGTCGTGTTCTATGCAAACTGAAAATCGCGAACATTACTGCTCGTTTCCTCCTGGACTGCGGAGCAACCGTCAACTTACTGCCGTTATCGATTCTAGATCAACTTCGACCTAAACCAAAAGTTCGACCGGCCCAGTCGACCCTGCGAATGTTCGATGGACAAGCGGTGAAAACGGCAGGTATGATTACGCTGATTACAACACACCCAACGACCAAAAAGAGCGCTTCTTTAGACTTCTATGTAGCTTCGCAGCATAAGCAACCGATACTGGGCCTCGACGCCTGTCTTCTATTCGATCTGCTGCGTGTGAACCATGAAAATATCTGCGCCGTGCAATCAGATCGACAGTTCAACAACACTGACGAACTGATACGGCATTTCGATGACCTGTTCGACGGTTTTGGATGTCTGCCGGGCGAACTGCACTTACACACGGATCCGTCGGTTACGCCCGTCCGAACGCCGCTACGCCGACTTCCGGTCCCGATAAAGGCAAAAGTAGAGGCAGAATTGAAATTGCTTCAACAGCACCAGATAATCACCCCAGTCGACGAGCCATCTGCCTGGATATCGGCACTCCTAGTCGTGCGAAAGCCAAACGGCGGCGTCAGACTTTGCATCGATCCAAAACCGCTGAACAAAGCACTCCTGCGCGACCATTTCCGAATGCCTACCATTGACGACGTGCTTCCGCTGCTATCCAAAGCGAAAATATTTTCCACCGTCGACGCCAGCAACGCTTTCTGGCATTTAAAACTCGACGATCACAGCAGCAAGCTCACCGCCTTCGACACTCCATTCGGGAAATATCGCTGGCTTCGTCTTCCCTACGGGGTGTCCCCGGCACCGGAAATTTTCCAACGGAAACTTCTGGAGGCGCTCGACGGTCTCACAGGAGTGGCATACATTGCAGACGACATATTGATTTTTGGGTCAGGAGAGACCTCGGAAGAGGCGCAAAAAGATCACGACCGGAATCTATTCGCGCTATTCGACAGATGCCGCTCTATGAACATTCGATTAAACAGAGCCAAATTGAAGATTAATCGCTCCAGCGTGAAATTTATGGGTCACGAGATCACAACAGACGGTCTCAGACCTGACCCTGCGAAAATTGCGGCAATACAAAACATGCCTCCGCCGGTCGACAGGACAGGACTTCAGAGGATCCTCGGCATGGCGACGTATCTAGCAAGATACGCTCCTGGATTCGCCACAACCACGGCACCATTGCGCGAGCTACTCAAGCAAGACGTCGAGTTTCATTGGGACCCAAACTGGCATGGAGACGCCCTCAATCAACTGAAGAAACTGCTGACGAGCGCGCCAGTCCTTCAATTCTATGATGTCGAGCAGACCGCAACTCTCCAATGCGACGCATCTCAGGCGGGTCTTGGAGCGTGCCTCCTTCAGAACGATCGTCCAGTCGAGTATGTGTCACGTGCCCTGACGTCAACGGAACAATCCTACGCACAGATCGAGAAAGAATTGCTTGCCTGCTACTATGGTCTGGAGCGTTTCCATAGTTACGTGTACGGCCGACACGTAAAAATTCACACCGACCACCACCCCTAATCACGATTGTCAAGAAACCGCTTTCGTCAGCGCCAAAAGGCTACAGAGAATGTTGCTTAAAATGCAACAGTACGACTTCGAACTCATCTACAGACCCGGAACCGAGGTGGTCGTCGCTGACGCACTTAGTCGCGCGTTTCCGGTGAACTCGGCTGAGGAAACCCTGTTTTCTGAGCAAATAGCAGCCTTAGAGGAAACTGAGCAACGCGCTGAGCTTCGCCTGATTGCGTCAGAAAAACCCTGGACATCATTCGCGAGGCTGCAAAGGCCGATGAAACATACCAGCTGTTGAAAGAACAAACTCTGATAGGCTGGCCTAACATCGCGTCTGACGTCACGCCGTTGCTAAGGCCCTATCTGCCATTTGCCGACGAGCTTACACTGTGTGACGACGGCCTACTACTCAAAGGTACTAGACTTATAGTGCCCGCTGGAGCGAAACGCTATATTCTGGAGCGTGTCCACCGCTCCCACATAGGCATCAACGGATGTATACGCCGCGCTAAAGAATCTGTTTTCTGGATCCGCATGGCGCAGGATATTCAGAAGCACATAAGCAGTTGCGAAATCTGTCAAGAGATGGCGGACTCACAGCCGAGAGAGCCACTCCTGCCACATGATCCACCCACTCGCCCATGGGAAAAGGTAGGAATCGACGTGTTCTTCTGCAATGATAAGGAGTACCTAATAATAGTGGATTACTTTAGTGGATTTTTGAGGTCGACCGCCTCAAGTCAAAGCAAATGCGTGACGTCATTTACTGTTTGAAAGGCCAGTTCGCACGCCACGGCCTCCCAGATGTGCTGTTCTCGGATAATGCCTTTGCTAACAGGGAATTTCGAGAATTCGCCAAAAATTATGAATTTAAGCACGAAACCTCTAGCCCGCGGTACCCAAGATCAAATGGCCGCGCGGAAGCGGCGGTCAAGGTCGCAAAGAAACTAATGAAAAAAGCTAGTCGTGAGAAGACGGATCCGTTTTTGGCCGTGCTTGATTGGCGAAACACCCCGAGCGAGACATTGAAATTAACTCCAACTCAAATGCTTTTTGGTCGAAGAACCAGAACTCCATTACCAACGGCTAGCAGTCTGCTATCGACCCCAGCGTCAGCGGCAATACATAAATCAATTGCAGATAATAAGGCTAGACAGAAATTTTACTACGACAAAGGCACCAAAGCGGAACCCCCGCTCACGGTCGGTCAGACGGTCAGAGCTCGGGTCGACCCCAGGGGGCCGTGGCTCAAAGGAGAAGTTGAAAAATGCCTCCCTTATCGTTCGTACGAAATTATACTGGAAGACGGGATGAAACTCCGCAGAACATCTAATCATCTTCGCCCTTCCGTCGAACCGAAGATAAACTGCACGGCGATAGATGGACAACAGGTGCCAACGAATTCCATCGGTCAGGCGGATCCGAAGCCGACTCTAATTGCCACCGAAAGATCGCCAATTCAGGAGAAGCCAGAACTGACACTAATCGTCTCCGACGGGTCGCCCATTCAAGCGAATCCAATTTCCTCTTCCCCCGGCGACAGATCCACAAGCCCACAGAAGCTGTCGACTTCGCAGCAGGATCCAAGATCGGAACATCTGCCGCCTAGCCACCAGATGGCGACATACACCACTCGTTCAGGTCGTCTGATAAATCAGCCTGCCAGATACAAAGACTAAAGCCCACGCAGCTGGAGACATTGCAAGAGACATTTAGTTCTAGAGACACGTAGTTTTCTTTCTTTTCTTTTTCACGTCTACATATAAAACATATCTTTTTTAAAAATTTTTTTAACAAACGAAAGATGTCACGTGCGCCTATCATGATTGACGTACGCGCCAGCCAATGGCGCTCTGCACGGTCTCACAGACGTTACAGCAGCAGGAGTGATACGCAGTCATCGACAGAGACTCGAACTAGCGGCACGCTCGACACAGAACTGTTGATAAATAATAAAGCTCTTTTAAAGTATAAAGCTATACTTTACACATAGGGGCCTATGCTTGGATCTGAGGCCCAGAGGCGTAGCGAGGGTATCCGGCGCCCGGGGGCAAAGTGCACTGTTGGCGCCCCCCGTCCCGACCAACAACTTTCGCAAACTACCCCCTGAACCAGTGTTTATTCTAGCCCCCTTGACATTGGGGGGATTTTGAAATGTTTGGGGGGACAGGGTTTGAGTTTCCACACGTTTGGGGAGGAAATTTCCATTCCCCCAGCCAACATCTAAAAAAATTTTTTTGGGGATTTTCAAACTTTGGAGGGGGAAATTTTTCCCTAAGAAGGCCTAGAATAAACACTACCCCTGAATTTTCTGCGGCGTCCCTTTCCCTGTGGTCTGTGGTCCTGACGAGCAAAAAAAGAAGTCGTCGCAATTGCTTCTTGTTTGTTAAACTAACACCCAAACCCGATTTTGGCGCCCCTCACCTCGGCGCCAGGGGGCATATGCCCCCTACCCCCTCGCTACGCCTCTGCTGAGGTCTGTTGCTGCTTTTAGGTTACTGGTTGTGCTATATCAACAGCACAGTGAATCCGTTCTGCTACGCCCTCTGCAACGTAGGAAACATCTGTCTAGAAATCGTATCAATTAAGGGGAAGGCGTAGACAATTCTAGAAGAACCACTGTTAAAATTCATTCGTGCAGATCTAAACCAGAAGAGTTGTTTGACGACGGGCAAGGATAACTGAAAGAATGAGTGTGGAGACTGGAGAGCGGGTCGCATGACCAGAGGCGTAGCTACCATACAGCAAGAATAAGCAAGGCATTAGGGCCCAGAAGAACTGGGGCCCTTTTTGACCACCAATGTTAAAAAGAAAGTAAATAATAACAAAAGTAAATAATTAAAAACACATTAAAAAATCAGTCTTAATCAGATAACTTTGATAGGTATTAAATATGAGAGCGCTACAAAAACAAAACCGTTTTACAGTTTTCAGTTTCTGGAATCCGGTGACAGACGATGCGTTATTATTAAGTGTTAACAATTTTTAAAGCCTTAGTGCATTGTTCGTCATGTTGTGACTTTTTAAGTTGAAGGAGTCCATTAATAATTTTTGCATTATAGGGCCTAAAAATGCTAGCTACGCCACTGCGCATGACCAGTCTGTTCAATACTTGCAAGACTGAGCGGAAGGTCAAAGGAACGAAAATAGGCTGACTTAGCATTCCCTATATAGCCTAAGTAGGGCCTAAAGTAAGTAAAATCTCGTGAATTTCTATATAGCGCTTGCGGAGTAGGTACAGAAGTGGCTGCTCATTCCTAGGCGCTTAATTTGTCAATTTTTTGTCAAAAAACACCTTATACAACACTCACCAATCCGCTTATACAAAACATCATTCAACAGAAACTGTCCTCACATACATTTATGACAAACTCCTCACTGCCATTGGATCTCAACGAGTTACTGGTCTCTGTCTCCTTGATCTTTCTGCTGCCTTTGATACTATAGATCACAAAATCCTACTGAAACGCCTTTCCCTCTGGTTTGGAATATCTTCTGTAGCTCACCGCTGGTTCCAATCCTATCTCCAATCTAGATCCTTTCAAGTTTCATGCCAGAATCAAACTTCATCACCCTCCGATCTATACTATGGAGCAGGGGCGCCCATCCCCTGGCCGCTGGAAGCAGCTCCCCCCCTTCCCTGTCCCCCTTGCCTCTCCTACACCTAAACGGGGATTCGGCAGGGATTTATCTACATCACATTATTACCATAATATAAAATTATTATTATTATTATTATTATACGAAAAACTATCAGTATAACATTGGCACCCCACCGCAAATTTATGGGAAAAAGCCTGGGGTCCGGGGTATAACCCCGGAAAATTTTTGAAATCAATAGATGCTCATAGTGGGTTTCAGTGCATTTTGGAATTACATTGCACACTTTGGTGGGCCAGGATAGGTCTCATACCAGTAACTTCTACTTCTCAATTTCTGGAAAATTCCAACAGCCACAAAGGACTATTTGATCGATGTAAGTTGAAACTAGAGAGATATCGCAGTAATTGCGCTGGCAAACTATTCAAAATTACCTGCAAATTGTCTATTTTGTTTTAGTATTTAGTTTAAAAATTAGATTTCTCCAACAACCACACCTAGGCCTACATCATTTTTAGAGGCATTAAAGCTGCAACAACTGCAAAAGGGATAACTAGACGTAAGGCAGCTGACTGTAACAAGTTATTAACAATATCTAATTGCACTGTTTCACAGTCTTGAATGGATTGTAATTTGTTGATTTGTCTTTGAAAGGCTATAGTGGAGGGAGTTGCAGTAGTCTAATTTTGAATGTAAACTTCATGTGAGTCTATTGGTTTATTATAAGTTATTTATATTTCACTTGAAGTTTACATTCTGCATCATTAGAATGACTGTACATAAAAGTGATAATAATAATAATAAAATTTTATGAATGCCTGATAATAATGAACTTGAATTGAGTACCGGTAAGCCTATATGAAGTTAAAAAATTGCACTGTAGTAAAACCAGTAATTTACTTGCACAGGCATTTAGGGGCTTATCGAATTAATATGCTACTCTAACGTAATACCAAAACTCAGGGGGGGATTTTCCTCCCCCCTAAGTTTTCTAGGAAGCATTTGCTTCCTTTCCCCCCTTGTGTGGGCGCCCCTGCTATGGAGTACCACAAGGATCTGTCCTTGGACCGGTTTTGTTCAGTCTCTACACTACCCCACTGTCATCCTTAATCAACTCTCTCAAATTGAATCATCAACTTTATGCAGACGACACTCAATTATTTCTTTCGTTTACTCCATCTTCCTTTAAGGCATCAATCTCTGAACTAGAATCAGCATTTTTGTCAATCTCATCGTGGATGTCAGCTAATCTCCTTGCCCTCAATCCCTCCAAAACAGAATTTCTCTTATTTGGACTGCCACAACAACTGAAAAAATTGAAAATCCCACACTGATTTTAGCCCCAGATACAATAATAACCCTGTTCCAACTGCAAAAATCTTGGATTTACTTTTGACTCCTCCCTGAATTTTGAAGCTCACATATCTCAACTATCAAAACCTGTTATGCTCACATTCGTGATCTACGTCGCCTTCGCCCCTACCTTGATATTAAAACTGCTTCCACTATTGCCACTTCAATAGTTCACTCTAAGTTAGACTACTGCAACTCACTGTTTCACAATCTTCCAAAGGCTTCCATATGTAAACTCAATCGATTCAAAAATGCCTTAGCTCGTGCAGTAACTAAATCGCCTAAATTTTGCCACATTACACCATTACTCAAATCTCTCCACTGGCTCAAGATAACAGAACGCATTGAATATAAAATAATATCGATGACTTATAACTCACTCCATACATCAAAACCAGTCTACCTAAGAAATCTGATAATTCCACAACAACCTGGATCTACTAGATCCTCTTCTCATGTAACTCTCCTTCGACCTCTGAATCAATCATCTCTCAAAATTTGCAATCGTGCTTTTTCATATGCGGCACCTGAGCTTTGGAACTCAATTCCAATATCCCTTCGTTGTCTACATCAAAGCCAAATAACAAACTCTGAGTCACAATTTTCTCCCCTTCTTGCAACATCTCCTCATTTTTTTCTTTCCAAACTAAAATCATTTCTCTTTATAAAATCATTTCCTCCATAGCTATAGCGTCCTGCCCACTCGCCCTTTTGATTAAATGACCCGGCATGAATGACCCACCTTTGGCTATAGCTACTTCATTTGAGATTGAGCGCATAGGAATAAGGAGCTACTTCGGTGCATCTTTTGGAAGCGCTTTAGAAATTAACGAGATTTTACTTACTTGCTTACTTACTTAATCTACATTTGAAATAGCTAAAGACGAAGTTTAGTGGTCAACCGGGCAAAATCAATTCCAGAGATCAGTCAAGGGTGAGAATGGGGAACCAGCTAGGCAGACTTTGAAATGATGTACGCTGTCTATAGTTAGGCCTACTATAGAAAGTCCAGTTGTAGCCTACTTCGGCTCATGCAGCAACTCAAGAGTTCAGCACAGCTGAAGACGAATAGTGCTAGCCGATGTTAATATGGAACAAATTAATTTAGAACGAACAACGGCCTACTGTTTGAAACGGGAATAGAATGAGCGACAGATTAAAATTTAAAATGTAATTATAAAGCCTAAACTAAATTCCGACCAAATGAGACTATGAGAGCACACCGATATAAATCCGACATAATGTACGTGCAAAGTAGAATGTGGGCAACAATTTCCGCTGATAAAGTTGCAGCAGTGCGATCCGGTAATTATCTCCAGGGTAATTGTCTAATCTAGCGCCCCAAATTAAATTAACATTCCAAATGAAAGTAATACATGCTGTCTCCAATCTTTTCATTAATAAAATTAAGAAGCATTATGAAATGCCTGTGGCGCCCACACATTAGGGCAAGTGGGGGCATTTTCCCTCTGGAAAATGCAAAAACCAATATTTCACATTGAAATTTGAAAACCTTGCTAAAATATTAGCCGTAACAATTGTGTTAAAATGTATTCTGCCCATCCTGCAAAAATGTCTACGGGCGCTCATGGAAATATTTAAACAGGGTTACAGGGTAACTTTCCGCTATTCCACTGAGAAATGTTCCAAACTCATTTACCTGACTTACAGTATTCCTGAACATGCACTTATGGAGATATAAATTTCACGCCTACATGTACATTGACCTTGTGATTTGTATTGCCTTACACTTGTATTTCTTTAATGCTTTTATGTAACAACCATGGGTGCCTGCACATTATGGCAAGAGGGGGCACTTGCCCTTGGAAAATGCAAATATAGTAGGCCTACCAATAGTATATTTCACATTGAAATTTGAAAACCTTGCTAAAATATTAACTGTGATCATTGATTGTTAAAATGTGTCTTGCCCCTCCTGGCAAAATTTATACAGTATATGCCCATGGTAACAACGTTACTGGCCGCTGCCACTTAGACCGTACCGCCCTGAGGCACTAGCCCCACTTGGCTCATGGTCACAGCGCCCCTGCATATGTAAAAAATGACATCATTCCCTTTGAACAAGAAATGTATGGCCACGTTGCTGTCAAATCTTAAAGAGATGTAGCTGCGTGAGTTATAATTAATCACTAGCAGTGGCAGATCCAGGATTTTGGACCAGGGGGGTCAAATTCCAGAAATTCAGGCCAAAGCCACCATTACCAACAAGACAAGCAAAAAGGTCATCTCTTTATATATTTATTTTATTTTCCATTTCAAACGCCGTGACAAGCAAAAAAGGTCATCAACACCACTGGTTGAGATTAATCTGGCGTTTATTATTTACGAAAAACATATTACATTGTTTTTGGAAAACAGGCCACTTTCTTAAAAAGTCAGGCCAGGAGGGTCAAATGACCTCCCCTGTTAGATCCGCTTCTGATCACTAGGACAAAGTCTAATATGTCAACCAAGATGACATACAACAAGAAATTCTTCACAATGAAATATGAATGAAACATTTCAAAAAGTATTTTCACCAATTTAAATTCTAACAGAAGATTTTTGATTCAACATGATCCACTTGAAATAAAACCATTTTCCTTGGAATTACATACATACAATTTCACAGAAACAGTTTCTTCAAATTTTGTCATCTTCAATATTTACAAGACTCCAAAACACACACACAAAAGCACTTAAACTATAACCTACTTGTCCATTAACATGCTTAGCAGAAGCGTTTTACTAATACCGCAATACTGTAATGTCAGATTCAAAGACTGTCCACAAATTTTCCAAGGCAATATAAGGTTAGCATTCACAAATTTCTCTCAAAAATATAAAATAGATTATTCGGCCTACGGAAAATGGTCAACAAAACCAACAAAGTATCTATTGAAAGAAACATTGGGAATAAATAGGGAATGACCAGAAACCGCTCCAGACAGATAGTGTGGTATTCGGCACTATCCGGATCCACCTAAAACTTACAGCAGATAACTACTGAATCCGAGATAACTACTGAATCCGAATATTATTGTGACATTGATTTTGATATTGATTTTTGCTTTTTAATTTCTTTTATGAATGATTCAATTTTAACTTTATATGACTCTCTTTAACTTCCAACTTTGAAGCTGTAAACTTGCAATTGTGATTTTAAAATTTGTAAAGAAATGTTATGCTTGAAGGACGTGTGATGACCTAATGAGTTGTTTTTACTTTACAGTTTAAATGCACACTGTCTATATTCATGATATTCGCTCCAGATCCGGATCTGGCAAATATTAACCCAGAATATCCAGGTCAGGTAGAAAAGACAAATCCAGTCATTCCCTAAGAATAAAATCAAATAAGAAAAACTAGCAACAGATCAACCAGTTACTTGCTCAGTGGGTTTAATCAACTCTTTTCTGCATTAATCACATACAGCGTTTTATTATTATTATTAAGAGCATTTCTAGAGCGCAAATAATCGCAAAGCAGCAAATGCGCTAATGTCAGTTGCGAACCGAATCAAACAAACAAGAATGTCTTCAGTTGTTTTCAGAGCAAAAGTGTTGAACAGATGTCATGAGTTTGAATCAGAGGAGCCAGCAGTATTGATAATGAAATTGCTGGCAGACTGTTCCAAACAACCGGGCCGGCAACGATCACATTCATTGATCTTTGATCTAGATCACTTTTTACTAGTGATCTTTAGCCTGTCCGATTTTGATCTTTAGTATCAACAGGCATCTGCTAAGTGTGCTTTGTGTGTATTGAGGCGCGACAAATCAAGCATTTGGATGATCGACCGACCAGGCAACATTAGTACTGGCACTGCCACTGGGACTCAAGCAGAACATATCAGTTAGGTCATGGCAGAATAAGCAAAACTGCTTGTTGAGCAAGGCAGCGAGCAGGATGGTCCCGAAAGAATTTTTTATTGGAGGTTTGTCACATCGGAGGAAACAGGCTGTCTGACGTTTGACCAGAAAATGAAGCCAGTATACTGAGTTATTGATAGGAGTGAAATTCCCCATCCAAACAAAATCCAAGCACTGACATATTTTTGCACTGAACTGTGTCTCTTCCCCTCCAGCCAAATCAAATCATTTTACAAGTGATCTTTCCTAACACTGGAAAGCCTGGAGTCTGGATAAAACACTGATCGCATAGCAGGACACCTTTATTTTCAGTTCATCACAGAGCATGCCTGGGTGCACATATATTTCTGAATAAATAGGAACATCAACTGCTCAACTAATTCAATCTTACAACATGCTGCTTAAAATAAAGCAAAACATCAAGTTTGCAAACGAAATCCATCTTGAACTGCCTAGTAAGTAAGACGTTTAACATGTTGAGAAAATAAATCAACATTTCATTTGATCTATTTTCATTAACAGAATAATCAAACTGCTCAGCCAACATTTATTCAAATTTATATCAATTTATTCCAGAAGATATGAATGTTGGGGCACGAAGTTGGCAGAGTTGTAACAACACGGACATGGAGACCCAAAAGTCGCAGGTTCGATATCCATAAGGGCCCTCAGGTTGATTCAACCATCACTTGCTAGAGAGTAAATGTCTATTAAAATATATGCACTACTAAAAAGACCAACAGCATAAGTATCAATGTCATATTTTTCAGATCAATTGGGTTTTAGCAAAAGACAGTCAAGTTCGGTGAACAATCGGCCTCACACAGGAATCCGATCCCGTGGAACTCACTGCCCATTAACATTAATATGACAGCCAACTCTATCACATCGTTCAAGCGTCATCTGTTAAAGTGCCCTTGACTTTATGCCACGGTGCTATAGAAGTCGTCTAGCTAATAATAATAATAATAATAAAACCAAATGAGGTCAGGATTCAAGAGTTGATCAGCAAATCTTAGCATAAAAATAAAGCCACAGAATACTTAATATGCTCATCCAAATTGTCACTGAACAACTGTGAGATGTTTTCCACACACAACTTTGACTAGGTTCAAAGGTCAACAAATGCAAATTGATGCCCGGTCAGGTTCCGCAAAGCTTCACTGATTTGACAAATGCTGAGAATTCCAGACTGCGGTTCAATTTAAAAACTTAAATGACACTTTTTTCATCAGACTATTCAGTGTTCCAGATGAAAGCTGGTCCAAGTCTTAGTCATGATCATCTGGTTCGATGAACAGAGCGGACAATGCAAATATCAAAAAGACAATTCCTCCAACCAGATGAACTGCAAAGAAAAAGAAAACAGCCATTCAGTCACACGTGTAACATACAGCTGTTCTGAGTATCTCTTCTTTCTGCTGCCACAAATATCAAAAAAGTCAAAGCCCTTCCTGAGCCTCATGGGCTCATAGGGCGGCGCTGGTCTTCGTTGCTATAGCCTTCAGCCAGGCGTGCAATGCCACGAATACGGGGCTAGTGTATCGCGTAGTGCACCTGTTTCACTTATCGCAGGGATTTTTACCACTGCTCCTCATTTTACCACCACAAAAAAGGCTGAGTCGACCTTTAGGGCTCCTGCAGGACTCAAACCCGCGACCTCCTGCTCCACCATCCAATGTTGTTACCACTCTGCTAACTTCCCGCCACAAATATAGTACAGCAAAAATGCATTGGCCAGCATAAAATATCTGGTCATAGTCACAGCTTTGAAAAATTCAGAAAATGCCTGAAAATGGCTTATGCAGTGATGATGTCAGAGGAAAAAGCAAATATTAACCAGATATTTCCTAGATAGTTCTCAAAGCAATGCCTGTCTATGCTGTTACAAAACTTAACAAAAATTAAATCAAAACAGTTGTGAAATATTAGAACAGATGATGACACTGCTGCAGAAATGTTTTGTATTCTTTACAATTATAAGAAGAGACCCAAATTTTGTAAAGCTATGTTTCAAATCAAAACCTTAAACTAAAATGAAAACAAAAAGTCAAAATCAAGCCACAGTTGAGTTTTAAAATATCAAAACACCTAAAGGGTTAGATTTTTCAATAACAGCATTTCTTAATCAAAAATAAAATCAGAAACAATTTCAAAGAAATTATTATTATTAATATTATTATTATTATTATTATTATTAGTAGTAGTAGTAGTAGTAGTAGTAGTAGTAGTAGTAGTAGTAGTAGTAGTAGTAGTAGTAGTAGTATTAAGACCAAAATGATTTACTCTGAAAATCACCTGTCTTTATTGATATGTGTTGAGCAATGCATCTCCCGCCAACAACAGCAAGACCTGTACACAATGCATGACCCAATGTTCCTCCAATTATCACTCCAATCACCTCCTGCAAACATAACGATTGGCAAGAAATACTCATCTAAATACCATCACAAATACAGATCTTAAAAAATACACACAAGACGATTTACTCACCAAATATCTGTCTTCAAAGGAAAAACACAGCTCCAAATATATAAGAAATCTGCTTTACTTTTCTGGGCACAGGATGAGATCAAATAAAAACAAAACACTGAAAGGATTGATCAACCTCTCCAAATTCTATCTGACCGTCATTCAACATGTATTATGTATTTGCAAGCTAATGACCTTTTTGTAGCTGAGCAAATATTGTCACATTCGCTAATAAAACAATAGTAGAGACAAAGTGCACAGAAAATCATTATGAAAGAAAGTAAATACATAGGAAAATAGGAAAGACTAAGGTAAGTAAGTAGATAGAGTAGTTTCCATGCAATGTTCTTTAACCCTAGAGAGGTTATAAAGACTGAAGCATAAAGCATTGAGAAAACAATGACACCCACCATTTATGCACTAATTGAGGATGACACTTGGTTTTCGTGATAAGCAATAAGGTAAGCAGACTTTAAAACAACATAGGCCTTTAAGTCATCAAGTTAAGTCCATATATAACAAAAACAAATGAAATAACAATTATTTAATCTTTTATTAAGATTACACACCTTTTAATTTGCATATTTTGCCTATTATAGGGCCATTTGAAATATGAAATGCTGTAGTTCCCCCAACAGACAAAAAAATTACCTACAGACTAAAGGTAAAGTCCCATACTCAAAAGAGCTTAGGGTCTGGCGTTGATCACTGTGTACTAGGCAAGCAGCGATGCAGGTGGCTTACACCAATTAATTAATCTAGAGTAGACTGCCATTGCTTTCTCTAGATCTGCGTTTTACCTTCGCAGCTTAGCGCTGTTACCAATTTATTGACGCCTAAGCGATGAACAGCTTGGTTGGCCGCAGGCACCACGACTAGATCCCAGGATGGTCACTCATCCAAGTACTACCTGGTAACTGTACTTAACATTGCTTAACTACGGTGTTCTGACGGGAAACGGTCGCCCAAAGCCAAGTACTCTACAGACTTAAGCAGGTGAATTCAAAGAGAGAAATTCCATGGATGGCCTCAAAAGACCTAAAAATACAAAGAGGCAAAGACAACCAATGAAGATTCGGACGCTACTCACGTCTCGTGCGGCCAAGATGATCGTTGCAATCTGTGACCGGTCGCCCCATTCGGCAAGGAATGTCAGAGTAAACGACTGGAGAAAGACGCGCGAAAACAGCGAGTACAAGAGGCGACGTCGAGGCGTTCGGATTATGCCCGTCTCGACGTCGGCGCCATTCTGTGTTTCCAACTGAAATGCAATGCTGTGAATTTATGCAGCAGCAAAATGAACTTGAAAGATCTACTTTTCAAGTGGATTACACTCATTCTTAAAGCAGTAAATACAAACATAGAAAGATTCCACAGTGCTGGACAGACATGATATTCACTCATCACTAATGCATTGTATGAAGTGAAACTGCAGTCAAAAAAATATTTTGTCTTTAGGTGTAACACAGAACAACATTACTTAAAAATATGAAATCCTCAAAAGCAGTAGTTCCTGCAATTGATACACAGTTGTTACACCTGCAGCTATGTCTAATTCCTAAAATCATCCACAATACATGTGCCATCTGTGTGAATATGTACTAAATTTTATCGCATAGCTGACTGGGGCCATTGTGTTGCTCCATGACCAATGTTAATTGAATCCGCCCACATAGTTGGTAACGAGTCGGCAAATGGTTTAATTTGGTCCGGCCGTGTTTTCCTTGGGCGACCGCGTGGTTGCTTCCAGGTAGGCTGTGGTGGCTGCTTATTTTCAGTGAGAACTTGAATGTCCAAGATCTGGTTGGTGGGAACATCCAGAGATAGTAAAGTGACATGGTTGAACAGTGATAATCAGTGGTTCTGGTGGAGGAAGAAGCCGATGGTTGTTAGGCCAGTGGTGGATCGTGGTGCTTGTTATCCTGTCGGATCAATGGATGCCGAGGAACCGACGCTGGAGGCGCGGGAATCCCTTCTTACTCCCTCGCTTTGCTCAATGCGAAAGCTAAAGTCTCACTACTTTACCCTGCGACTCCAATGCCAGGAGCGCCTCTGAGTAGAAATGGAAGAGGCGCTATACAAATGCCACATTACATTACATTTCATGTGGAAGGCTTCCAAGAGTCTTGATGTCGACTGTCAGCAGGGTCCACGTCTTGCCTGCATACAGGAGGACGAGTGACTGGTATATGCGCGTATATAGCGTGTATAGATGCATGCCAGTCTTGCCAGATTATGTGGAGTTTGCCATGGCTGTAGCAGCAAGGGCTGTTTGACTGCTGCTGCCAGTAAACATAATAACTTCTACCAAATGCCATAGTGGCAACACACACATTGTCCAATAAGTGTGAATTAAAAGCATGCCTACCTCTTCGTCCTTCTTCCTTAATTCTGTCTGAACTTCTTCATATTCCTCTTGTGCTTCATTCACATCCATTGTGTAAGCTACAACAATAGAATTCCAAACTGAGGAATTTTCCAACACAAAATCTAACTTTCAAATTACATTAAACAGAACATAAATAAACACATCACACACAATCAGTCATCCAGCAAATGATTCAGATTATGGTCTTTCAGCAAACAAGTTATCACTTCAAATGAAATTATAACTGCCTTAAATTAATTAACATACAAAAAGGCACAGATTTAAAAGTTTATTAGTCTAGAACAAATAAACAAAATAGAAATGAATCAAAGTTCAAACTGAATAAAGCGGTGAAACATTCACCTTCTCTTAGCATTTTTATTCCAAATAATGCGAATAATAAGCAGGACGTGTAATACGTGATCCATCGCGGGATGATTGTAGTAGCATAACCAAGCAACGCTGAAAGTGAACAAGAAAAGTTTGCATTGAATTCATTAAAATACTTAATATCTATGCTCTTGATTTTGTGAAGAACTAGCAATAACCTAAATGTAGAAACATCTGACCACAATTAGAGAAAATAATAACTGTTTTCAAAGACAATAATAAGTACTGTATTATAACATCTGCACGTGCAAAATATTGCACTTTACTGTTGATGTGCATGTTATGTTGGTTCATAATGCAGTGGATAAGGGTCCATACATCATTCATATAGTAGATACGCACTGAAGGCGGTTTGATTTTGGAGATTTTGCATATGTACGGTGTGTGCAACGGGAGAGGGGGTTGAAAATATGCCCTTTTTGCGTATGTACTATATAGATGAGCCCTAAGCATAAAAGTCACAACACGCTCCACCATGTTCTTGTAATCAGTGGCATGGACAGCTTAAATGAAAGACATCATCAGCTGAAGTCCGATCAGCGCCACCTCAAAGTCTTCAACGCGGCCAAGTTGCGGAAAATTGCGAGAAAATGCAGAAGACAAATACGTAAACTTCTGCTGAAAATCCAACGTCATACACAACCTGCAAGTGTCATTATTCATACTTGTTTTGGAGCTTTTAACTGCACGAGAATTCCATCGACATACGAATCACAGAGACAATGGACGCTTTGCTCACCAGAAAGAACGGTCATCAGACCAAGCGCCAGCAAAGCGCCGGCAAAGACGGTCAGCCTCGGATGCCTCATGGCCATGATGGCAGCGATGAAGAACGTCTTGTCGCCGAGCTCAGACACGATTATCACAGACAGCGACGCCAGAAAGGCGTGAACAAATCCCAAGTCAATCTCAACGATTCTATCTCCGCTTATCAGGTGACGATAGGGATCAGACTTTGCCAGTTCAATTCTTCTCTCCTGCACATCAGACATCAAATACGCTGAATAAAAACCAACTTCAGCTAAACATGTTTCTGCTCAGAAGACAAAATTTATGCGGATACATACTGTGCATTTACAGATATCTGCAGCTTTAAGTGCTTTTTCTTAAGTGTTTATACTTCCAACGAATATTTCAATCTGCAGAAAGACGAGAATAGAGCAAACCCAGGATTACGGAGATGAATTCTTTGATAAAATTTTAACAGCTTCTGTCTGCAAAATGTTCATACATGCCACTGTGAGGATGGACGATTAACGTTTTCATGTCTAGCAGTTCACTGTTATGCTGTTACATTTAAGCAACTTCTCTGTTGATGATTCCTCAGACACTTAGGACAAGAACATATCACAACCAACCCTTAGTCAGCAGCTGAGCTCTGCACAGAGCGACACTGACAAGCTAAGTCACTGTATTAAACATGCAGACTCAGTGGAAATTACCACAAATTACAAGAATTAACAGCAAACACTAATAACAATAAATGTAGCTAAAGTGTATCTACAATTAGTGGTGAAGAGGTAGATAAAAGGACATTTGGTCCTCATGATATTTTCCCCCAACCTAAACAATTCACCCTAGCTGTTCCATTACTAAGATCTCCTCAACACTGAAAACTGATACATAACAGAGTTCTAATATTAAGCTCTATTGCCATTTTCGATAACAGTAACCATTTCAAAAGAAAGTCGAATATGTCAGGATTATCAACACAGTCTGCTCACTCCCACAAATTACAAGATATATATATATATATACAGGGCTTTTTCAATTAGTGGTGAAACACATAAAAAACAGCGTTCCCATATTTTTGCCAGATTGTATATTTAATTATGGATATGCAATAATGAGTTTGGGAACGTACAGGTACGGCATTCCCACACCTGTTTTTGTGATGAGTAAAAAAGGATGAGTTCCCAAACCTTTTCTCCTAGAAAAAAAGCCCTGTATATATATATATATATATATATATATATATATATATATATTATTTGCTCAGCATCAGCACTGCAATAGAATCTTTTGGGTGAATTGTCCATCCATGCTGAGGTGAAACATCCTGAGGTGGGTGTCCTTCCATTTTGCCGAAATCCCATTTCACAAAATGTCAACACTAATCAACAACCTTAAGTAGCCTATAGCAATGTTTTGTTCACGAATTCCACTCATAAATGATTATAATACATGAAATCAATTATTGCATTGCTATTTTATACAATTTTGCTATTTTAAACATTGAAGATCAATAAAAAGTAGGCCTAACTTGTCAACCAGACTATTTATGGTAGTCTTTTTGGGCATAAGCACAGACCTAACGCACTTTGCCATGCTGCATAAAAGCACATTATTGTAATATTTTAGCGAAATTCGACAAAATCGGATTTGGCGAAATGGTAGGTAACTCTGTGGGCAAAAAGTCTAGCAATCTCTTATTGTACTTCTTAAGCCTGAACTTCGGAGACTACTGCGGATAAGTTCTGCGCAAAAAGCATGCGTAAGAACAGGCACAGATGTTCATACCACGAACGCAGCTTCCAAAGGACGAATGGACCTCATCAGAACGTCATCGCTGTCATAGTGTCTGAGCCGATCGCTTGACTGTCTCAGGCGATCGTTCGATGAGAACGAATTGAGTTGCATTTCAGCAGAAGCAACGGTTATCAAGCAAGCAACAACGCCGACAACGACAACACTCTCCCATATGATTAAACCACACGACGACGGAACACCGCTGCGGTGACGACTAAGATGCGGCATTTCATAAAAATAATAAACTGTTCGCCGGAAATAGATATAACATTTACATATGTAAGCGACGATTAAATAAAAGATTTTAAATAAAAGACTGAAAATTTGCGCAGAAAAATTACTGAGAAGATTTGCAAATAAACATTCCTCCAAGAAATAAACAGATTTAAACGACGATCGGAAATGACATGGCGGACCCAAACAAATCAAGGAGATACGCCATTATAATTATTGGGGATTCCAGAAGATTTAAAAAATCCAGACTAGAAAACCTATCTGTTCTCTAATACATATCCGTCATAACCGAGACTGGAAAATTGGACTTACCCATTAGATTCGACAAATTCGACAATGGGGATTACGACTCAAACCGGAGCAAACATTGCTGATGGCAGGATTACGCCAAAGCCTCCAGTCCCCCTCCACTATCACCACTTCAATAGACAATAGTTCACTCTGCTAGACTACTGCAACTCACTGTTTCACAATCTTTCAAAAGCCTCCATATGCAAATTCCAATCAATTCAAAATGCTTTAGCTCAAGCAGTTACCAGATCACTAAATTCTGCCATACTACACCATTACTCAAACCTCTACACAGGCTTAAAATAGCAGGATGCATTAAATAAAAATTATATCAATGACCTATAACATCACTTCATACATCAAAGCCAGTCTACCTACAAAATCCGAAAACCCACAACATTCTCGATCCACCCGATCTTCCTCTCATGTCACTCCTTCGTCCTCCGAATAAATCCCCTCTCAAAATTTGCAACCGTGCTTTTTCAAATGCTGCACCAGATCTTTGGAACTCCAAATCTGAATCCCTTTCCCACTCCCCCACCGCTGCCTATACCATGGTCATATAACATATTCTAAGTCACAATTTCCCTCCCTCTCTTACAACATCTCACATTTTTTCTTTCTAAACTCAAAGCATTTCTCTTCCCAAAAACATTTCCACCATAGCTGCATGCCTGTATCCTGTAACGTCCCAATCACAATGACCCTTTAGATTAAATGACACTGCATGCCACTGAATGACCCCACCTTTGGCTATAACTACTGTACTTCATACTAAGACTAAGCTCCGAGGAAAAAGGAGCTGCTGCTGCTGCTCTTGAAATCGCTATAGAAATTAACGAGATTTTACTAACTTACTTATCTATTAATGCAGTCTAATGTGACATTTGCACAGCAATTCTTATATTTCTACTGGTTTTTATATTGGTAGAATGTTCATCTTTCAATTTCCACAAGAAGCTTATAGGAAGAGCAACACCAGAAATGCATGAAGCATCATTTATTGTATAATAATCTCATACATTGCACAAAGGAACTTAAATACATTAAAACGCATACACGTCTACATAGTTATAATACTGAAAGAAAAAATACTATGCAGACAAGCTAGCAGTATCATATACTACTACTTCTACTACTACTACTTCTACTACTACAAAAATCAGCACCACCAGTACCAAAATTTGATTAATAAAACACTATAATAAGATAATAATAATAATAATAATAATAATAATAATAATAATAATAATAATGATAATAATGATAATAATGATAATAATGATGATAATAATAATAATAATAATAATAATAATAATAATAATAATAATAATAATAATAATAATAATAATAATTTAACAAAATAATAGAAATGAAAAATTATGGCAGTAGTACTATAGTAACAAAATATTTGTAAAATAGTGACATATTTTTAAACAAGGCAAATAGTCACAAAACTTTTGTAATAAATTGTAAATTGTCACATAAATAATCTCCAATGAATTAGAATTTATTTGCAATAAAAAGCAAATAAATAGCAAATGCAAATGACTAAAACAAAAATACCGGAATTCAGAGAAGATTAAAATTAAAATCATAATTAAAGCACATTGCTAAATAAAACTCATCACATAATGGTAAACAATAGATAATCTCAATTTCTGTTCAACAAAGAAATGACCGATACGGGATTCAGTTCAAACACCCAATAGACCAAATCTTTGTCCTTCGACAACTCATTGAGAAAAAGCTAGAATTCAATGAAGATTGCTCATGTGCTTCAACAATTTTGCCCAAGCTTATGACTCTATCTGGAGAGAAGGGTTGTGGAAACTCCTGGGGAAATAAGGTATTCATGCCAAAGTAGTCAGGCTAATTGAAAATTTATACAGCACAGTTTTAGCATGTATCAGAATTGACAGAGAAGAAACTGAGTGGTTCAAAATCAAAACAGGATTTAGATAAGAATATATCCTATCACCAGTAATCATCAACATTATATTAGATTACATCATGAGATGGATTGAAAACACAAATGGGTTGGGAACATCTCTAAAGCCAGGAAACATAGATGATGTAGAATATGCTGATGATACATGTCTAATAGTAGAATGCCTTTCAATGATTTTAGAATTAACATTGGCCTTAATAATGGAAAGTGGAAAATTTGGATTTAAAAATAAACACTAATAAAACAAAAATAATGACAATTACAAAGAAAGTGGAGAAATGGCCAATAAGTAACACATAACAAAAAAGAAATTGAAATGGCGAATAACTTCGTTTACTTCGGAAGTGAATTGGAAGCAGATGGAGGTTCGGACTTGGATATCAAAAGAAGAATAGCAATGGCAGGATCAACCTTCAACAAGCTACATACCGAAATTAACAAAAGACATGACATTGGGATGAAAACAAAAATAAGAATATTATTCTCAATACTTGTGTAATACCAATCCTAATATATGGATGTAAATCTTGGACCATAAAACAGAATTTGAGAAAAATTAATAGCAACAGAAAATAAATGGCTTAGAAAAATACTAAGGTTTGGATACAAAGAACATATAATAAAATGAAGAAGTTAGAAAGAGAACACTGCAACCGAGCATCATGGAAGTAATCAGAAAGAGAAGAATGAAATGAACTGGACACATAGGCATACTCAGAATGGATGAAATAAGAAACCCAACATGAATTTTTTCACTTACAAACCAGAGGGGAGAAGATCTAAAGAAAGACCGAAAAGATGATGGGTGGAAGGATTGGAAGAAGATCTTCCAATTGGCAGGACCGAATCTCAACGGAAAAACTGACGGAAGACATCGAATGACCTTGGAAGAAATAGCAAAGGACAGAACTTTGGAGAGATGTCATGGAGAAGTCGATAGCTGGACAGCTGGAGGACGAAGACCTGACCCAACAGACATTTTCTCAAATACAGGAATCCAATTAGAATGAATTTGAAGCTAATTGCAGATTCAGTCTTAGATGAGCCGAACCTGTTTTAGTGGAACATTGTATTACGCAAAATTACGTGAAAAGCTCTCCTCTCAATTCAATAAAGACTTCACATGTCTGACTTTTAAAAGATAATAATCAGTGCATATGGACAGCATCAACTGATCATAAAACTTTGTACAATAAAGTGCATTTTCAAAACAGATTTGTCAACAATAACCTTGCAAAGACTTGCAAACACAAACAGGACCCTCAAGAGTAAGACTGACGCTGCTACAGGAAACAACAAATATGGAATATCTAATGAACAATTGCAGGTAAACAGAGATAAAATGTAAAATATTTATTGGATGGGAACATTTTGCTATCAACCTCGTAAAAGAATAGAAGGCAAAAATGAATCAAAAAAGGAAATGCATAATTTCGAGCTAAAGTCAGAAACTGTTACATAACAAATCATGCGATATTTTTGTCAAATGCCAGTCTTTTAACGAAATTGTAGAAAAACATTCAACTCTTAAAGAACAGAAAGTTTAACATCACATTTGAACTCTAACATGGTCTGGGTCTTGAAGAACTCCTTGACAGAGGAAAGTGGGGGGAGGGTGGGGTTAAGCCTTGGCTCAGCCTGTCCTTTATCAGTCCTTTATGTAGAAGCATCAAACACTTATGTTCATTTGCATTAACATCTGCTGCCATGCATTCATGACAGCTGCAGAACTTGAGCAACAAAAAATGCAGGAATATAAATCAGATTTAAATCTAAACAATGCACTGTAAATACGAAAACCTCAAATTATATAACCGCAAATACTTTACACCATTTTGTTCAAAGCAACAGAAAACCATTTGCTTTTTCCGGGCTTCTAATGCAATCAGATCTTCTAAACAGATGCATCTTGATTCCGGAATTTCAAAAACTAAGATACTTCAAAACAATGTAAAACATTGCTGTTGCAAAAAAGATAAAAGAAACTACAAATCACTGATACACTTGTACAGGGTTGCAACAATTATGTATAACAAGCATTAAGGTTAACATCATTACTTCTTATACACTTTATAGTATCATCAAGCCATATATAGAGAGTGCAATAGCATATTTCAATGCAATATTTCAACAGCAAAAAAGCATGTGACAACTTTACTGCACCACATGTAAGATCATAACAGCAGTTGTTCATTCAATGGAAACAGTGTCTATTTAACAAGAAGTAATTAAAATCATGAATTTGTTAGAGTATAATAATAATAATAATAATAATAATAATAATAATAATAAACTGGTAAATTCGCTCACCAAATCACTTGAATGCAGCCCATTAAGCCGTGGCTCCATAAGGGGATAGGTTGCTGGGATATATCCCTAAGTAGTTATTCGGACAATATCCACTTGAATGATACACTGGCATTAATCAATGAGGGCTTCATTAAAAATATATCCTCAAAATATCTGTTTGGGACAAAAAAAATAACACCCGGATATATCTGAGCGACTGCGTTTACACATTGAATCGGACGATTCAGCCGGATATCTTTGTTGTTCAACCAATCAGCTTCCAGGTTAGTAGGTCATCGACTGATTGACTACTAGGTCTTGCATCAACTCAAATGGTTATGTGACATTAAAAGTGTGTTCGCAAAATAATAAGCTGACCAAAATTTTCTACGATTGTGACACTTCTTTCCAATAGAAAAATGCAGCTTTTAAAACGCACATCAACACCCAAATTGGATCTTTGCAATAGGCAAGGCTCCCCTTTATCCTAGGATCCATTCACCTACCGTTCGGGAACAACATGATGGATTCGTAAGGGATTTATCCGGTAACATGTCCCCTAATGGAGCTGTACCTTCAGATAGAATTGTTGGCACTTCAGCAGGCAATAGCAAATAAGAAATCATGCAATGCAGTAAAATCTAAATTCAAAACAGTTGCATGATAGTTTGGCAGAGTTCACAATACATGCGTGTTGATCAAGGAGTGCAACAGGGGAATATAAAACGATGTTAAGATAAATGAAACATGAAATGCCACAATAACCGGAGAATCAAAGCCAGGATACAATATCCGGCATTGTTAATTGTTAATCATGTAAAAACAACCAGAGGACGAAAATAGGTACACAGCAAATCACATGCATCATCTACTTAAGCATAAAAATATCCAGGAATAAAAGCTGCTAACATGGACCTAGATAACATTGAGCTTTGGTCAACAGAGACAAGTTCATCTGGTCCAATCCAGTCTCAATGGGTTTCTTTGTAATTGGTTAACAATGACTCTCACCTGGGGGCAGCACATTAAAACTAATTTTGGTCCTCTGATGCCTGTTAATAGGGTTTCATTGTACACCATAATAATAATAATTAATATTTACACATCTAACGGGACATATGCATCCACTGATTTTCACTCTGTACAACAACAACATTTTCTTAGAAATCTGTCAATAAAATCAAGCAAAATGATTAAGATGATTAAGAGCACAGTCTAAGATGCATTTTACAAAGCATAAAACTAACGACTAGAATAAAATATAATAATTTTCTTTATATTCACAAATTTTAATAATAATTTTAAAAATGCAATTTGATATTTATCACCGACCTTAAAACCCAAACAGGAAGGAATTATAAAAATTATGAGAAAAGATGGCATTTTCCATTTATAAACAAAATTTAACTCTATACCTTTCTGAAAACAATCAATTACACTAATAATAATAATAATAATAATGAAAAAAAAATAAAAATAACAATAATAATAATAAAAATAATAATAATGCCATTCAGATACAACCTTTCAACATTTCAAAGGTCAAACTTTTCCAGACACCAATGAAAATTAATGAGATCTCAGAGAAAGTTAGACTCGAATGCAGCAAAACTTAAATGCAGAACTATAAGATTAAATCCGCAACGATGTAAAATAAACGCATAAAACATTAAAACTGCATTGAGCCAATATAGCCTCGAATATCTGCTTCCATGCTCAGGTTTTCAGGGCACTGTCATATTTAGCCGAATGATTTATCATATTTGGGCAAAAAGAACACTTAAAACATTGCTGAACATTTGAAAATGCAATTTAAAAAGCTGTGCTGCTCCTATTCTAAGCTCTGAGTCATGCTTTTTGGCAAAAATTCAAGACTTTTAATCTGTGAACAGACCTGGGAATGTTTCTGTCAGTGAATAGAAAACAGCTACCACTCAATGTTTATATGCAAATATATATATATATATAATTATTTATATATACTTAAACTTGTGCAAACAAAGTTATCATTTCTCGATAAATAAAAAAAGAAATTTGGTACAGCCAAGGTACGGGATTTACTAAGCATCTTCTGCATCAGAATTTAACACGATAATTAGAGCAATGAAGCAAATATTATCAACAGACCACGTCTTTATAGTTCAATATTTCAGTGATTAACCATAAGCAGAATCCTCTCTAGACAATAAAGTCAAAATATAAAATATAAACCATTCCATAACTGAATGATAATCCAATACAAGACTTTCTAAGCAAACAGCCGCAAAGCACAACAAGCCCACTACACAAATTCAAAATGCTACAACAACAACACAAATAAGACCTATTCTATTAACAAACATCAGTTAAAACCAGCAACCAGACATTCCACAGTCTCATGCATTTCGTGGGCCAAAGAAGGCAGACTGCAAGCTTATAATGAGCAAAAATACCATCCACATGTAAGTCATGGACGAAATCTTCATGACGTTCATAAATTCATGACCACAAATGGAGGCAACACTCAAGGACAGAGGTGACAATCCTTTTTAAGGTCATGTGCCAACAGTTTCAATTACAAATATAGACACAGTGCTGAGTGTCAAATAAGCCTATAACAGTGATTCTGTTATGCTGCGGTTTGTTGAAATTTATTGTGCACAATGCTTCCATAGTGAAAAATAGTAATTTCAAAAATTAGATTGCATAGGAAAGACGTTTTTCTTCCATATTAGTTAATGTGTATTTTGATATTTCAGTGATTTTGCAGGATAAATAATTTCTTTTTTCTCATATTCATGACACAATATGTGCCACACACAATCATCTTGCGTGCCACTTTGAGCACACAAGCCATAGGTTTGCCAACCCTGTCCTATAGGGTATTCCAGGGTCTGTGTTTATGGATCTCTGTTTTAGAATGCAAACAACCTGGCCTGGTTGATGATAAGTTGTTGGTCCAGTTATAAAACCCAGTCCATCCCTGATTACAGAAGCAACTGCATCCATAAATACCAGCATTGTGTGTTTAATGAGGAATAAGTCAATTCATCAAACCAGGCGACAACAAAAAATTTCTTGCAAAAATTCTGGAGCAATCTCCATTTAGTATAATAGATTAAATCAACAAAATCTAACAACCTGCAATAAAAAGCCTATTCACGGCTGCAAACAATCAATTCTCAAAGCTAAAAGTAAATCTCATGATCACAGAAAGATACTGTTAACAGAAAAACACCAAGAAAATAAGCTGCAAAGCACGGTCACCAATTGCTAACATTTCATCAACATCATCACCAAGTGGACTAGCCATGACTTGCACTTTAATTTTACAAGTATAGATTGCACCTACGCTGTTAAATAAAAATACGAATACTGGAAGAGAGTTGAATAAAAACCCTCCCGAAAAATGTTACATAAATAGTGAAGATCAAGTAAAGATCACATTTCTACTTGCGACTAAGTCAGCAGAATCAAAATGCAGTCAAACAAATAACCTGAAAACAACACTTGACCATGAGGGCTGTGGTCGTTTTCATCTCCCATTGGATGAGGGGGGGAGGTAAACAATTCTGCTTCCAACACCTCCCTGCCAACGATTCAAAATTTAATAGCATAAAGCAAATATCCGAAAATTGCAGCAATTAATTTCACTCATTTTTATTGCTATTATCTGATTAAACACAGAACAGTCCATTTGACCATAACTCGATTAGGACCTAATTTTCAGGTCTGCTATTTATGTTCAAGCAATGAACAGTAGTTCATATGAATGACAAAGTCAAGCATTTGACCTTACATATAAATTGTTTTTAAATATTAAGTTGGACGACAACTGCAAAATTTGAGCCAAGTATTCTTGAAAGTTCGTGATCAGACATCCTTCTGCTGCTTTTTAACAATCATCTTTAAATTGTGAGGCAAAAATTTGGCAACAAAATTTGACGATTTTTACATTTTCCTCGTGGTTTCCAAAACAACCCTCAACCTACAGAGCAGCCATTCATGATTTGAAAACAAATACAACAGTAAAACCAGAATCTATAAACTTCAACATCATCCAACAACTGATGCCGGATAAAGAAACATGAAATTCAAAAAGATTAAAAGCGAACTAGCCGTTACTTTATTGGAAAAAGGTAGAAAAAAATCCGTGCATCTTAATCTCAACTGGCTGTTGCATCAGTATGGTTGCTGCTCTGAGCTAAACATTCAAAATCAGAGCAGCTATTAATAGCAGCCAGAACTCCAAATTCGTTCGAAGCAAGAATCTCTTTCGGAACAAACTGGCGCAACTTAGCGACTGCGTTCAACAACGCTTTTCGTTCCAAGTCAAGCGCTCGGTTCTGCGATTCCAACTTGTGTTTGCCCGACATAAGAAAGCTGTTCTGGTCTTCCAATTCATGAATTTGCCTGCGAGTTATCTGAAAATAAACACAGATCCCTATAGCAGCCAGCAGCTGACAGCTCAGGAATTCTACTGGATTAAAACATTACATCAACAGAATGGTTCAGGCGACAGTCGACGATGCTCTCCTAGATTTACACACAGACCTGCAGTTGCTCCAGAAGTTCCATTTTCTGACGTCGAAGGCTGTCGTTTGCAACCTGAAGCCGTGCAACTCGGTCGCTGTCTCCGTCGACGCTTTCAACGGAACTCGTGTTTAGTGACATCATCATCTCCTCCTGCAGGACGTGGTATTCGACCTCGTAAGCCTCCAGCTGCTTCGATATATTCATGGTGAAAACCTAAGACAATCGAATCAACCGTCTAAACTTACTTTGTCAATCAACAGGGAGCGATGACAGCACAAAACAACAGACAAAATTTTAAAAATACCGCATTAACAAATTAAAGTTGTAAATACAAACTAATACATTCATAAAACTGGATAGCATTATAAATAATAATTTGGCTGAGTAAAACTATCCAAGTGATATCAGCAAAATGATATCCACCCAAATATATAGACTAGAAAAGCCATAAAGATTTTTTTTCAACAATCACGAAAATTCAAGAAATTTAATAAATAAAGATTTTTTTTATCAACAATCAAGAAAATTCAAGAAATTTAATAATGAAGCCGACAATTTTCCATTGTTCAAATTCACATTTTCAATCAGATAATAAAGCTCCTTCTGAAATCCTAGAGACAACAAATCATTTTCCACAAAACCCTCACAAATTATTACTATTTAAATAAGTATATAAATATGCATAAGGCTGAAGGTATGGGTTCACATTTGGTCCAATAGCAACACCAACATTCTAAATAGCCCTGTCAATCAATTTTGCATATTAAACAATGTTTTCTTTAAGCTCCAGATTGATACATAGACAGATATGTTGCATGTACTAGTAAACAAATGAAAATATTACATGCATCAAAAGGATTCTCACCAAACAAAAACATCTTAGAACTAATCCTATAATATAGTATAGTAATAGTTGAGATGTTAAAGCACTTTTGTTGTGGGCCTCAGCCTTGTTACAGCACTATAGAAATCGTGAATGAATGAATGAATGAATGAATGAATGAATGCTAAGAATGATGATGTACTCAGCGCACCAAGCTGTGTCACCAATATACTCTTCTGAAATTAGTTTGGTCATAACCAAAAAACATCTTTGGTCACTTCAAATAACAATAATAGTGAATCAAGTGAGCCGTTGGTTAATGAATGTCTCAGGGCTTCAATTCCAAAAATGTTTTCACAATAGGCACAAATGAATGAAGCAAAATCAAGCACCCCGATTGACCCTTGACCCTAACCCATGCCGTAAAATCGGTGCATCTAGCGCAAAACAATTTACAAGTTGAATCCTCAAGAGCATTCAGTAAGCAAGATTTCTTTCGTGGCATTTTTAACCGCAAAACAAAAGATACCGAAGTAATCGCGCTACAAAAGATTAGAGGAAATATCGATTATAGAGATCTCTAATAGGAAAGCGTCTTTGACGTCATAAAAAGTGAAGTTCCGCTTTGGCGTTCAATCAGACCTCGTTAATTATTCTCTCAATCTGAATGATTCCCATTTCTGGTAGCGTCGTCTTAAGAAATTCAACGACCGATTCGAAGCTGTCGCACTGTTTTATCAGTTCCTTGTGGTTGCCTAGCAACACCAATGCCACCTTCAGGACAATATCTGTACCCTGAAGGAAAACCAAATCTGAAAAACAACACCAAATGCATAAATACACAGATGAAAACATCTCCATGAAAAATAATAATATATATATATATATATATATATATATATATATATATATATATATATAGTTATATATTAGTAGTTAACAGTAGAAACAGGAGCTCAGCATTTGGATGATCTATTAATAGCCCAGGTTTCAATTCCAGGTGGTCAGAGGTTTTACCTCTTGGGCGGCAGTCACCTGTGGCATGAAAGATAAAATGGCCAGCATTATGTATCATGTCTTGCTGTGTACTGGCATGCCTCTAGGGACAGATAATGAAGCTTATAGATGCAGTTGTCTACTAAGAATGGCCACTGCAACAAATACTTGACAAAGCAGACACACACAATAGAAAAAACACAGACAAGAACTGGTTGGTCACAGGTACACAGGACAGGACAGGACAGGACAGCAAGGACTCAAGTATGACAAAAAGCATTAGAGAAAGTCATCTTGCGTGCATCAACATCAACAGCACAACCAATTAAGAAACTCTTGATAAATTACATTACATAAAAACACACACATCACCACCACCACCACCACCACCACCACCACCACCACCACCACCACCCTCTGCTAACTCATATCTCATGAGACATCTTTTGTCCAGCATAAATTTTTCAATGGCACATCAATTGAGACAATTTCCATAACAATAGTTCATCAATTAAATGATTATAATTGCTGGCATAACTGAAAAACTGAAAACAAATGTGATAAGCAGCACAGGAAAATTTACAAACCTCAAAACCTGTGGGCCGTCAAAATAGAAAAAGAAATTACAGAATACAACTGATCAAATGGCTGATAATAAATAAGTAAAATATCGAAAAAAAGGACAAATCATCAGATGGAAGCGGAGAAATTTTATGGCCAGAATCGAAAGATCACAAGCCTTTGAGAAAAGATGAGAATAATTGTGTAAAAATCTTACCAAAAACACGTCCTACAAAGCCAAGAGGAAACTGCGACGCAAAAATCGTCAAGAACCAAGGAGCGGCGTAAAGAGTTGGAGCGATCTCAAACAGTTCAAAGTGGTCGTAAAGATCCCGATGAAGGTCGTGCAGCAGACGTGACAACTGGTACATTTGTATCTGCAAAATACAAAGAAAATTATTTATCAAATTCAACTCTAGCACAAATGGATCAATCACTGGTCAATGCTGTTGAAATTGATAATAACAAGGAATAACTTCTTAGAACATTGGCTGGTGATGAATTGCAAAATCTTGTTAAATAATCAAGTGTTAGAGTCATTTCTCAAAACCTTAGACTCTTCAATTTCCAGAGTTTCTTAATCTGATTAAAGAAGGCAAAATTATTCCAGCTCAATTGACTCCCAACTCCTCGAGCGTGCTACTTGGTCCAAAAGTTGCCAACCTTACACATCTCTTTCTGGAACTTATCGGAATCCAGTCATTAAGTCAATCTGCCACTAACACAAAAACTCAAACAAAGATATTAAGACTCTTCCTGCAAAGTCTTCAAAATATGTCACATTAAAGTGACTCAACGTTTCAACTTAAAAATGACTCAAGTAAACAAACTCACCTGCAAAGGAACCATGTCTGGACGGTATTGACGTCTAAATCCAAGATTGTACATCAAGTATTTCAGAATTTCAAAAGCATTTTCTTCAGGCATCTAGATTAACAATTGCATATAAAATTCAACAATAGTTCTGGATTTGACTTTTCACATATTAACCCCTTTACCAGCCTTGACGCACATATGCATCCACTTTACATTACGTTACAGATAAATGGCCGTAATAGGTTAACCCCCAGATTCAACCACATCATCAACTATGATGTGCTGGAAGCAATTTAATAACTTATTACTTTGAATCATAAGCAATTTTACCATCAAATAATTGCAATATATTGTAACTGAAATATATAATATAAATATATATATAATAGACATAACATGAAATATATAATATATAACTGAAATAATGCAATGCCACAGTATCTTTGTGTGGTAAATGATGATAAAGAACCTTTGGTTAATTTTCATTAAACTTTCCAAAATGAACAATGACTTCCAATGGAGCTTCTCTCAGCTGCCTTCCACGTGCGTATGCACGTGCCTCAGGTAATTATCGCCAATCCTGGCAGTTTTACCAACGTCCTGCGATGTCTAACTTCCCCAAAAAATCAACCTGTAACCTCTACGTGGTTGAGGGGATAAACACTTAAGCAATGGATTGCTCATCAGGGCTATAAAACATCAGTGATGAAGGCTTTGGCTGAAGCACCCTTGAGGGCACTACACAAGGCGGGCAAATCACAGCAGCACACAGAAGACTGTTTCATCAAAGAAATACTTACGTGCATTAGCAGGACTCCGGTAACAAAGCTCAGACCCTGGCAGTAGCCGACCTCCAGATCAAGAAGAGAGTAGGCTTTGAGAAGATTGAAGAGAGACAACTGGCCCTGTCCCAACTGCACAGAGAAGTAGGGATGTCCAGGAAAAGTACGACCTGCATTGAAACAAAAACACTGCTATCCAACAACACAGTGCATTGTGGATCACGTGACTCCATTGCTAAAGATGCTACACTGGTTGAAGATCTCGGAGCAATCTACAAACGCTGTATGGTCACCGAGCACTACGACCCTCTCTGTACATTTTACAGCGGCCGATGCCGACAAGCTGTGATCAAACAAAGCGAGTCGCCTTTATGTCCCTCCTCCGTCCAGGACGGTGATGCTGGGGAAAGATCCGTTGCAACCCCTTCTTTGGAACTCTCTTCCGCCTCAGTGACATCCATCACATTCGAGGCGTTTGCGACTGCCCTCAAGACGCACTTATTTGCATCTTTGAACATCTGTTCGCTCTTGATTTTAGCCTAGCTATGTTATTCGTTTAATAAATCATCTAGAAATAATAATAATAATAATAATTGCTACAGATGCCAGAGGAAAACCAATCTCTGGCACCTAGTAATTTGCATTTACTACACAAAAATTCCAAAAACCCAAATACATATTGAATTCTTCCTTCTTTCTTCTTTCCTTCCTTAGCACAGTAAATTATTATTATTATTATTATTATTATTATTATTAATTCGAAGACAAAATAGCTTAGGCTAAAGACAAAAGCGCTTTGACACATGTCGGGTTGGACGATGGGTCTGAATGAGTTCCTTCCACTTCTGTCTGTCTCTTGCTCTTGCTTTTTGCTCTTGCTTTTTGCTCTTGCTTGTCTCTTGCTGTTCTGGTCATCTGGATGAAGTTCATTTGCATTTCTTCTGCATCTTCTTTTAAGTTTCCTATCCCTGTTTTCTTGGTCTTCCTTTTCCCCTTTTCCCTTCAACATAGTTGTACAGAATAAAAAAAGGAGAAATGGGAAACCAAGAAAAACATGGATAAAGAAACTCACAACATAAACATTACTGCGTCTGTTTTAAAATCTGTTCTTTACTGCTCACTGAAGTGCTAAAATAAATTAATAATAATTGTCATTGTTGAATACCGATGGACAAAGCTGCGCCGACACTTGACGCATAGATACCGATCTGCTAAAGGGGCGCGTATAAGAGTGATGATGAGTCATGCGCTTAAACTAAATGACGGTTCAAAACGTCTTCCCAAACGAACCGAGATCGATTAAAATGGCGTGTTGGTGAATAGTCAGCTGCTTCAGAAGTTCTTTGTATTCAGTGGAAAACGCTGAAGACAACTTCTCTCTGGATGCATTCTGATGATGAAGCTGATGCTGCTCGACAAGCAGTTGCCAAATCTCACCGCGCCTCAGTCTCGGAACACCTGAGACATTACATCGAAGCACAGAAACTGATGACTTCACACAGCTGCCCAATAATATTATGCAATCATCGCAGTATTCAAATACAAGAAAAAGAAACAACTCTTTTTTTCATTTTTAGCACAAAACTGCCCACAATTAAAATGAGGCAGGCAATGATTACATTCAAAAGGCCTAAAGAACAGATCAACATGCTCAGTGTCAGAAAAGCAAAACAGGCCAAGAATAGCACACAGACTGATAGACTTTGTTAGACATTGCGAAAGAAAAGTACCACAAAGATTTTATCATTACCAGCTCAGATTTTAATCATCAACAAAAAAGCAGAAATTAACTTCAAAATCAACAGAATAACAGCACAATTTCATTTTAAAGAGATATTGCTTATTACATGTATAGGATACTACAGAAAACGGTATAAATTATTCTGAACAAATAGATTCCCAGTCTAACCGTCTTTAACCGCCTTTGTCAGCAAACCCAGTTTAAACTTTGTTGCCGGTCTATTATCACAATTCAACATCTGTTCCCAAACCCTCGTCACTTCCTTCAAACAAGGCGTGATCTCTTCATAGTCAAGCTTAGACTCCTTCAATTCAGTTTTTACAATCTTCTGAGCTGCAATCATAAGAGCATTCCATTTACTACTAAAACTACTACTACCACTACTACTACTACTACTACTACTACTACTACTACTACTACCACCACCACCAACACCACTACTACCACCACCACCACTACTACTACTACTACTACTACTACCACCACTACTATTCCACTACAATATTACAATATAGCACAGCACAGATGTCACCTTTGTTACTAATACTTCTATTGATCACTGACTAATTTTAAAGTATATACTATGGTACTTAATTTAGGCATCTGGCTTTTTAAAAAAGACAAATTCATCAAATTCACCATTTAAAGAAATAGCATGACCCTTAAACAGCAAAATATGTTATCAAGTTTTCACACATATAATTATAATACATGCCCATGCAAATGCACATCAAGCATATATATAGCAGAGACCCACAAACTTATCCCACAACAGGTCGAACATTACACAACTTCTTTTTGCAGGCCACAGGTGCCATAGTGACAAAATTCAGGTTGCACGTACCATTGTACAATTCCAAAATATATTTAAGTGTAGAGTGATTTTTACAGTGATTTTGCAAATGTGTTCTCCACAAGCTGAACTCTTACAGTAAAAACGATTTTTTTAAAATGCAGTTATGGATTCCACTTTTGCAATTTTATTATAATGTAGCGTGAACTACAAGTTTCATACCCAAGAAGAGACCTTAGAATTCCTTCAAAACCCACGAAAAGTGGCATTTTCAGAAGAAGCATTTTTAAAGTTATCTACGGAAAGGCTTTCACAGGCCAACTAAAGCATCTTTGTGAGAAAAATTTGGCCCGCGGGCCAGGATTTGCGGATCACCAATATATAGCATGTAGCTTTGATAATGTCTGGCTTGTAAAAATGTGTATACTGTATGGGTTATATAAATGAAAAAGGATTGGTGACAGTTGACTAAAAATTATCTTGCATTCAGTCATGTAGCAACTGTTCAATCTATAACCCGTGTCCAAAATATTTTGTATCCAATCATTATATACCTTTGCACTTTAAATAAAGTGAAAACCCGATATGGGCTCTCATGCTTTCTTACAATTTCTTCAAAATTTAGCCACAATTTCAATCAACATTTTCATCAAATCGATCAGTTCCCATCAATCCTGCATAACAATATCAAAAAGGTCTTTATATTTTCAAGATCTGAGCAGACCTTCCTCGATCAGCTTGTTTTCCTTGTCCATTCGAATAAGAAGAATCGTATCAAAGATGGCTTTTTGCCATAGATCCTTAATTCTTTCCTTGGCAGCAGAGACCAAGTTCTTAGCTTGGCTGTAGGATTCATCATCTGTACATAAACATAGCAGTTGGTCAAAATCAAAAAACCTCCTAAGCATCAACCCCCAGGTGCTGTTTGGGGTTGAAATTCTATGTGGAAAGCATTAATCCCAAACAGTACTTGGGAGATAAATTTGCTGGCAGTTTCAAATCTTCTACTGACAGTGTTGTAAGTGTGCTACTGAAGATGATAGCAATGCCTTCAAACGAATATGCAGCAACTGGTGCATGTGAAAAGCCAAATCTGCTATCAATATAGAACCAAAATATCTAGGGTCTTTACTAGATAGAGATGTACAGACAATTTTGAAACATATAATTTGGCATTTGTTTTCCAAAAAAAGTTCAATAATGTACAATCTACATATATTATTACACCACAAATGTTTGGCAAATAAAATGAAGCACTTACAATTAACATTTAAAAAATGATCAATGGCATAGAGCCCTGTATAAATGCTTTTCTATACTGGTATCACATCACAAAAGCCTATGTCATTTTGATAATAAATCCAATGCTAAGGGGGTGGGTTAGTTTCATAGTCTCATGTATCAAGACAATACAGCCCTCATATTGAAAGAAATACTTGACTGCATAGCCGTTTAAAAACAAAATTTAAATCAGGAACTTGCAAAGAGAACAAAAGAAGTCAATCGTCTACACAGTTATTCAAGCAACACGCAGCAAAGTCTTTCTAAACCTGCAACGGAACTGATCAAATTTCACAAATACAACAACCAATAATACATCAGTTAAAGCAGGCCGCCATTACATAAGATGAATGCCTGATTTATTAGATAAGACAAATAAATGTTCTCACCTGGAAAGTCAGCATCTTCAACCTGAGAAGAGGAGACGACACGCTTGAGGATGCTGAGTCGCCACGAGCGTCTCGGGCTCAACAGCACCGGATGAGTCCCAACAGAATACTGACTGTAGATGCCGGGAGATGGCACCTCGAGTGCAGTGCGACGCCTTTTGGCATCCACATTATTACCTACTTTCACAAACCTACCAAAATGAAACAATTTCGTGCAACAACTGATAGCAGAGCAAAGGAACTTGCTGAAGTGAGACATCGTCGAGCAATTGCCAAGAGAGATCTCTTGCTTTACTCGGCAAAAGCCTCATCAAAAAATCACCGCCACCATCACCACCATAGAGCAATGCGCCGCTCTCAGCCTTCAAAGACCACTACTAGATGACAAGGAGCAGCTGCAACAGGCCTACAAGCCGGTTCTGATGGTTCTAGGGCAATTCGGAGATGGACAATTCGGATCACAGTTTCACCCTAACTCTAACCCTAACTCTAACCCTAACCCTTATAAAACAGTCATATTTGAAAACAGTTTTACAACTTTTCAAATTCAAATTTTTAAAAAAAATTCAAATTCAAAAAAAAATTCATTCAAATTAATTTTATTGTCCATTTCAAACACATAGGTGTTCATCGGGGACGCCTCAGACCACAAACCGCAGTGCTCATCGGGCAGAGCAGACTATTATAGCTGAGGAGGGTCGATTCGGTCCAGGTCAAAAACCAGAAATCAGTCAGGGCAATACCAGGACTTAAGGAGGAAACAAACATGTTTTTTTACAAAAACTTTTTACAAGTTTTTGGGCGATATTAGTTTTTCTCCCAATTGTCCGTCTCGAATTGTCCATCTCCGAATTGTCCATCTCCGAATTGCCCGGTCACCTACAAGCCTGCTGCCATTTCCGATCGAATGAAGCAAAAACACTCGATGCCTGGAAGCAAACAGCGATTGATGGATCCAGCATTGAATGACAAATGCCAACCATAGAGCCAAAGACGAAGCACCGTCACCAAAGCAACTACCGGGAAGGGGGTGGGGTGGGGGTGGGGGTAATACGATGCGCAGTTGCTGCAGCAGCTTCTCGTTACGTCAAATGAAAGTTAACTAATAACAATAAACACACTTACATGGATCGGATTGGACTATCGATCGGAATATGCGTTCTTGCCGTCAACGAACTAACAGAACGATCATTCCGCCTGAAATTCAACGGAATTCCTGGATTGTTGTGCACTGAGGGAACGGCCAAAGGCTGAGCAAATGTTGGACTAGCCAAGGGGTGGGGGACTGAATGTCTTCGATATCTAACGTCCTTCTGGACACTTTCCAGCGACAGGTTTAATGTCTTCATTCCGGTGCCAAGTAAGTTCTCAACAATTTCTGGCTTAAAAGTCAAAGTAGACTCCTTCTAATAAAAAAAAACAAGCAATGTTGTCACATACATGCAAACAGCTTGCACAAGTACAGCTTCCGGTTAACAAAAAATCTTCTTTAAAAATTCATAACTGCTACTTAACTTTAGATAGGGCAAAGACAAAACACAGGTCAGGAGAAAAAAATTAGGCTAATACTGAAAATCATAAAATATATGATGATGATGACAACGATGACTTCTCTATCCTAAGGCAGGCCCAATTGGCTGCAACTACCCCGTGATAAGAAGAGAGAGGCTGTTTCCCATCGCCTTTCTTCACAGACAAATGGGGTAAACAACCTACCGAAGGCTATGGTCAGAGTCAAATTTGTTACACTCCAATTGCATGGCAAAAATCCTACCACTACCGCTATTATGTAAAAAAATAACAAAGTCAAACACACACACAAAGAGGAAGAGAAAGAGGAAGAGAAAGAAAGAAGAGAAAGAGAAAGAGGGAGGAAGAGGGGAGAGAGATTGTTTCCAAACAAGAGTAGACCATTGCAGTATCTTACAATCTGTGACATCTTGCAATAAAAACCACAAACCTACCGCCAACAAAAATATTTCAAATGTTATATATTACCCAACACCTGTTGGCATTATGGCTTTACATTTACAGCTAACTGGAATCCATCAAATCAACTGAATCTACCTTGACAGCACAATTAAACATTTCAGTCCCCGCTATGTTTGACCAAAATGAAGAAATAATGAAATGAAGGATGTCAGTTAAGGAGAGCCAAATAATTCAGCAAATAATTCAACTATTTGAACTCAGTCATATGAGATTAACTCAGTCTCAACAGCATAAAAGCAACCGGGTTAAGGAAAAAAGTAGGTTCCATACTCGAGTCCAAGCATTGGGTTCCGGTGCTTTTCTCCGGTCTAGACAATCAGTGACGTAGGTCGTATAAGCCATTAGTCTAGGGTAGGTTGCCATCACTTTCCCCAGACCCATGTTTTACCTCGCAGCTTAATGCTGCTCCTCATTTTACCACCGCCCTCTAGCAAGAAAGGCTGAGTCAACCTTAGGGCTCCTGCAGGTATCGAACCCACGACCTTCTGCTCCATCGTCCAGTGTTGTTACCACTCTGCTAACTTCCCAGCCCTGGTCAGAGCGAGCACTTAAAACCTTGTACTTGAAGGCCAGTCCTGCCTATAGTACTGCATTTTGTCAACAAAAACCATTAGGAAGACCACATATGCAGCTTGATTTGTCCATTTATATGAGTTTGAATTTCAAGATATATCCAAAAATAGAAAGCACTAATTGACCAAATATGAATAACAGACATGAACTTACTTGACACTGTATCAACTTGAATACATTTCAAACATTCCTATTGCTATATAAGACTAAAGATAACCATTTGCAGATCTACTGATTCTTACTTAAGTCTAAGTCTAAAGTTCTGCAACAGACAGCAAAATCAAGAAAGACAACAAACCGAACACCACAGCAATGCGTTCATGAGCTTACTCTTGATGGACCATGACCTTTACGAATGGAAAATTCGCTATTTTGATGTTGTGAACTTGAAGACATTGCATCCAGTTCTCCTCTGGTCGCCTGTCCTGGACTCTTAAAACAAACAAGCAATCATTCCCCCCCATTGTGAGCAATTGTATAAAGATACAATTTTTTGCCTGAAATGTTTTAAATTTATTCACAAGAAACGCTTAAACACATATAGCTATTATAAATGATCAAAACTGTTGCAAACCGCAGTAATATTTGATGCATGCTAATTCTGTACAAATATCTGGTATATTTGAAATCTAATATGCTGCTGTATTCAAATGTTGAAGCATTTATTTGATTTATTGAAGGTTTATAACTAAGAACTGGTAATTCAGCTGCCACATGAACATTAAAGGGCAAAAAACTCACCCCGAGAAAATGCTCAATGGAAGTTGTAATTGATTTCTTGGCTAGGTTACGGAAGCTTTCAAATTTTGAGGGTTTGCTTCTAGCGTCCAGCGTCAGAACAAACTGAGAAAAACACGTCCAATAAAATTAAAAGCACAACTGGACCATTCAAAAATACATTTACCACAAACTAACACCGATTAATTACATAAACCACAATATACCAATCTCTAGCACACAAGTATTCTGGGACAAAAATACAATAATATCGGTGGTGAGAGCTCTGGAATTAAGACAAGAAACAAAGCCAGCCTTCTGAGCATTGCTAGTTTATACTGCTATCTATACAGCTGAATTATAAAGGAGACCATTGTCCAAGAATGGGGACTTTATGGCAGAAGTGTAACAGAAGCGCAAATGAGATGCAGTCATAATGATAAAAGCCAATGCCATTTGACCATTGCAAATATGAAACCAGCTAATATACAAGGAAAATGTAGTACCAAACTGTTTGCCTGTTGGCAAAAATAACAGATTTTCCATAAAAATCTCCCTAACAAAACGAATTTTGCCAGAAAACATATTCATCAATGTAGATTTATTAGACATTTTTTATTTTTATAATTTATTGATTAATAATTTTAGGTTACATTATAATCATGTAAAGCTTTTTCTTATTAATCACAAAATTTTGAATAAGTACTCAAAACTCAAAGGAATTTGTTTTGAACAATGTTCTGTTACTGCAAATTACTTTATAAATTTTAGTTTGAACCATTTATACATGAATACATCATGCCACTTTAATCTTCATCATCTAACTGCCTATTGCACTGTTCTCTAGCAGTATCATTCAACCATTTTATTTTGTAAATCTAACTATTGCATAATCAAATCATTTATTAATTATCGAAATTACTGAAGTCTTAAGCCAGTTCGCTGTTTCTTTTTTCCAGTCTCTGTAATGCAATCAGAAAATCAATCAATTTTTTCATTTATTGATTTCCTGATTGAACAATGAAAATAATCTGTAGGAATTTAGCAAAAAATCTAGACCATAAAAACCAATGAACAGGAAATGAATGGAATCAATCAATTTCATCGCAGCGTACGTCGTTTCTGTCCTGTCGATGTGCTGCGTTGTTTATGTGAACATGACTTCGCTGCTTCTCCTCGCTAAGCTTCAGCAATGTCGTCATTATGACTTCGACTGTACTAACAAGCGATTGCGGGCAGTTCCTCTACAGAAAGACAAAGCAACACATTTAATTCACCCTAAAATCCAGCCCCCCCCCAAAAAAAACCAAATTTTACAAAACTCAGTTTAATTTCACTACAATTTGGTACATTTTAAATGTTAAGATAAAGACTTCTTCCAACAGACTTTGAATTATCAACACTTATTTTATTTAAAACTGACTAATCAATGTACCAACATGGAGTCTCAATCATTTATTTAAAAAATTAATTATAGCCAATATAAACCATCAACAACTTATTATTGAATAAAATAGCTTAAATTTAAACTCAAAAATTAGAAGCCAAAGCCTTTGGTATAACAAATCCCTTAAACTGAAACAACACTAAAATGCCAACGACCTTGATCTGCGACGCGATCTCGTTCTGGTCGTGGTCGTTTAGTTGTCCTATGCGCTGCAAGAGAGTGCTGTGCATCTGGTCAGGGCTCAGTCGATTCGCTAAAAACACACACAAGAAAATGCATCAGGAACTGGAAATGTGGAGAGGAAAGTAAACATAAGAATGTGACTCCAACCTCTTACTCATAAGACACCTCCTGCTCACTCAGGTTACTCAAAACTGCTCCATTCCCATTCCGGGGGGGGCATAACCCAACAACAATTGCATTTACCTCAACAGATTGCAAATACACACATGACACTATATGTTGTCCTAAAGAGGAGACTAACTGAAATAATCAATGTGTATTGGTATTCTCAATGCAATTACTCATTTTGCTGACATCATTTAAAGTGTGCTGGCTATATAATATATATATATATATATATATATATATATATATATATATATATATTATCAGGTATAATACTTTTTTTTTTTTAAAAAAATGCTAAAAAGTCTATATTATATAGGAATAATTTTTTACTCTTCAGTCAAATGCCAACGCTATGTACATTCCGTTATTGTTAGGTATGTAGTATTAAGTATACCGTATATATAAGACGCACCCGCGTATAAGATATATACCGTATATACTCGCGTATAAGTCGAGAAATTTATGCATAAAAATTCACTAAAAATGCAGAGTCGACTTATCTGCGAGTCAATGCAATTTTTTCAAAGAATTTTGGGAAAGAAACGCCATGCATAACGCATTGCAACGTTAGGCTATGCAGCGGAGGTATTATATTGTCGTCGTTGGCGTTGTTGCTTCATTCGATGCAAAATGTGTAGTGACTGGCAGAGATGTCTGTTGACTCTTTCTCGGCCCCCATTGGCTTGAGGTCGGCAGATGTTACTCAAAAGTTGCTTACGATTTTAGAATTGCTTTTGGGGTCCATACTGACTGATTATCTGTGTGTATACTCTTTTTGTACTTGGGTCCAATGGAATTTGCTCATACCCTTCCTGTAAGTCAAGCACAATAAAATTGAGGCTTCTACTTTTTGCTTGGACGACTGTTCCCACAGAGGATCACCACAGCGAAATGTGGGCTATCATGCTCATGAATGAAGCAGGTGCATTACACAAGCCAAGCGGTAATCACAAAAATTGGTACTGACCAGAATGTGTCAGGAATATTGTTTTTTTTCTCTTTTGTACTTGGGTCCAATGGAACTTGCTCATACCCTTCCTGCAAGTCAAGGACAATAAAATTGTAGGCTTCTACACTTTTTGTGTGGACGACTGCTCCTGTTGACCTGGCATAGTTATGCATTTTAAAAACCTGTAAATCCCTAAATTTTCCACGTTGACTTATACATGAGGTTAGCAAATTTCTTAGATTTTGGCCTAAAACTGGGGGGTGACTTATCTGTGAGATTGACTTATACGCGAGTATATGATTAAAGGTGGTCCGTTTTGCCTCTTTCAAACTGGAAAGTTGACCGCTGGTTCTCAAAATTTCAGGTGCGTATTATACATAGGTGTAAAGATTTTTGCATTATGATAAATTTCGAAACTCAGGGTGCGTATTATACACGGGTGCGTATTATACCCGAGATAATACGGTATATATAAAATTATATATAACCAACCACATGGTGCTATATTAAAGTATTAATAAGGTCTTCTTTTTCAGGTGCTCTGTCCAAAGACAGGGGTTCCATACTCCAGCGTCGCCACTCCTCTCTATCTTCAGCTTTTATCTTCAGGGCCGAATACTTGTTTTTTTCCGTAGTGTCGAACATCCACTCCACCATCGATGTCCTTGGTCACCCTTTCTGTGGTTTCCCATTCATCTTTCCTTCTAGTGCTTCTCTTAGTAGGCTTGATTCTTCTCTCAGAACATGATCTATCCACTTCTTTTGTCTTGTACGAATAGTGTTTATTAGGTTTTTCTTCTCTTCTACCCTCTCCAAGATTCTTCGTTTGTGTTTTTCCGTGCAGCTGATTTCTTCCTTTCTTCGCCAGATCCACATTTTGAATGCCTCCAGTCTCCTTATGTCTTCCTTTCAGGCCTAATATATAATTCTAATATGTACATCACGAATAAAGAAGTAGCTAAAACATAAACTCAAAAGCGGCATAAGTCAGACGACCACCGTTGTCATTCACAACTGTATTTCTAAATCCCCCCAACTGCAATGAGTTGGCTGACAGGAGGAATAAGCAAATGTTACAATGCTAACTTATCATCTGTTCATCAACTGTTATTGTCTTTTCTATGAAGTAGGATGAAACCCACTAAAGACTCCTAAGCCAATGCATGGCATATGAGAGAAGCTGATATCTGTACAACATGACACTATTACACTCAACTGTCAAATTTCATTCACCATTACAAAAACTGCTTCTGATTGAACAGCACTTAAATAGCTAATTACAGTTTTAAAAAAGTAACAATTGCTGCCATTTTAGTTGCGACATAAGAAGGTATTTTTAAAAATTTGTCTTCTGGAAAAAATGCTTGCACCAAAACACGTCTGCTGTTCCATGTAACATCCAAAAACAGAAAAATTAAGACTGAAAAAGGTTTAGTATTGCTCATTAATATTCAGTCACGTTTGCAGATTTGCTGCTTGCTACGTCTCTTAATTAGTTTGTGAATTGTAATATTTTTCATTAATTATGAATAAATAAACTGCTGACATAAATTCTCAAAGTTTCAGCCAGTGAACCATAGGCATCGCTAAAAAACAAGTATAAGATTGAAAACTGTGTTGCAGTTACGAGAGACTGTATAACAAATTCACACTTTTAACCCTCTGAAACACATGAAAAACTCTTACAATATCCATCAGTCTAAATACAGACACGACGTTAGAGACAACTTGAGGAGACGTACGGTCAATGTCGTGACAGAGTTTGTGCAGTTGGTGCATTGGACAGAGTTCACAGACAACAAGATTCTTTCCACTTTGCTCAAATGCCGAATGGAATGCTTGCTTCAGCGTCAACATCACCTCTTCAACCTTTAAAAAGACATTGTCACTCAAGGCATAAATGCACACGATTTGCATCAGTCTGCTTAAGAGAGCAACTAATTCAAAAGCCTCTAAAAATCTGTTGTTGGCAGATAAATTCTCCCGATAACTTTAGATAAAGAAAGGCAAAATAGAAAAAAGTGGATGTTTTCTGGGGATCAAGTCCTCGTTTCTTCAAAATATGAATATCTTGAAATGAATGCTGATTCAAGCATAATAACAAACAACATATCCAAAAATATATAGAAAAATTAAAACACATGAAAACAACTATATCTATATTAAGGGAAAATACATAAATAAATAGAATCTAAAAAATTCTACATAGCATATTTCAAGGAATTACATGCAGTCGGAAATTGCTGAAAAATAAAAATACAGTACAGTCTTATTATGACAACTGTCAAAGACCAAAACAAAAGATGTCATTATATTATCATATTGTTTCTCTAAACATCTCTACATATACTTACAATTATCTGTCTCATTAATAGCAGAAAACCATCAGAGCCATCACTGATGTGCTGATATAAGCAGGCTATTGCCTCAACCAGTGCTGTTTTAATGAGGCTCTATGGTATCACAATTAGAGAAAACATACAGAAGACCAGCAAAACAAGAAACCAAGAGAAACTTACCACTAATTCAGCCGCACATCGAAAAACATAGCAGGTGAAGCTACCGGACTCTGGAGATCGTGATATGAAACCAAAATGCTCCGGATGACTAATACCCTGCCGTGAGAAAGCAGAAGACAGCAAAATATATACATGACTAACCTTCCATACATCCAATACAGAAACTCTAGAGTTTAGAAAATATCCTAAACCAATTTGGTTTCAGGCAGAATCTTACATCTGCCAATTGCAACTTAATCCACAATACCTGACGGCATATTTTACTTCATACTGATTTACTTAAATGTACAGCAAAAATCCACCTAGATTCACCATAACGGTTGATGGAACAGAACTGGAACAGGTTACACAATTCTGCCACCTTGGGAGCCTAATTACAGAAAATTCCAGATGTCAGGAGGAGATAAAGAGAAGAATAGCAATGGAAAAACAAGCCTTTTTGGACAGAGGAGAACTGGTTGGAGGAGGACTAAATAGAGAACTAAAGAAGAGACTGATAAAAACGCTGATATGGAGTGTCACTTTATATGCCTCAGAAACCTGGACTCTCCAGAGAAGAAGGACATACAAAAGCTGGAAGCATTCTAAATGGGGATATGGAGGAAAATGGAAAATATAAAATGGACAAACAAGAAAGCAAACGATGAAGTAATGCAGATAGTGGATGGATGAACAAAGATCGATAATCAGCACCATCAAAAAAAGAGAAGAGGAACTGGATTGGACATGTACTAAGAGGAGAATCATTACTCAGAACAGTAATTGAGGGAAGAATATCAGGAAGAAAGACAAAAGGAAGACCAAGGAGGATGCTACTGGACTGGATGATGATGAAAACAGATGCACAGCATCACAAGACCTATGCAGAAATCAAAGAAGAAGCAAGACGCAGAGAGGAATGGAAACAATGGAGCCTGAACCTGTCCCAGGACAGAGAACATGATGATGGCAGCACTGCATTAATAGGAACATCTAAAAAAATCCTAACGAAAGTTCAACCATAAGACATACATGTCACTATCTTCTTAACACACTCAACACCACAATAAGAACCAAACATTGCCACACTTTGGTGACAATCACAAGTCTCTTTAACAGATTAGTCTGAGGACCCCACTGAAATGATAAAAAAGACAGCAAAACAGAATTAATGCATATCTCCCTGGCAGCAGATACACCAGATTACATGCAACATCTAATAATGCCAACATTTCAACTGTTCCTTCCATACTTCAGCAACAAGAACAACTGCTATTAGCCTTCAAACATATTGCAGGATTCAGGAAAATTCAGAGACATGTCTTGGCAGTTAAACTGATTCATGTATGTCATAAATAGAATTAATTTACACCCATTACACTCATTTGACTGTAACCAATCTTTTACTACCACAATTCAATGCATGAGCCATCAGTGACAAGGCATAAACAATTGTCTGACTCATGTAGCTCAGAATGAAAATTAAACGCAGTGACTGTTCAGCTTGGTAACCAAATTACAACGCTGATGTATAACAAACAGTATAATGGCTCTGATTTACAATAAAGAGACATGCACATTAGACTCCAGAGAACAACAGAAAGGTCTTTGGTTTCAGATTTGAATGAATAATTAAAAACTTCTTGTTACAAACAAACCCTTAATTTTTTTGACTCAGAATGACAGAATTACAAACAAACCCTTAATCTTTAGACTATTAATTTTATGGCATGTATCTTATTTTATGGCATATATTTTAAAGCAATCATTAGAGACTGAAAAATGTCACGGCTTCTATGACTTTAACAGATTATTGACTTTCAGTGAACGTCCGTCTTCACTCAAATTGCTTACATCCTGAAAACCAACCTCGAGCAGCTTCATATAACATATAAAATTAACCAACTCAAGTAAAAAAATTACAGTATTTTAAATAATTAAAATTCAAATTCATTCACTTATGGATTTTGGCTGAAATGTTGATACGAGCAAGATATTGACTAAGAGATGTGAACTACCTGGGAACAGAACGATATATCTTTGAACTGACGTTCAAATATCGTGGTTTTGCGATCGAGGCTAATGAGCGAAAGTTCACTCGGTCCAATCTGGATCAACATCGTCCGTATTCTGGAATCCTGAGACGGAAGCGACCGCTTCGGTGCACCTGTTTCTTGACCATCGGTCATCTTCAGTGGAATTCTCTCGTGATTATCACAAGAGACCTGTTTCGTGCCTGCATTACCATTGCTTGCACTGGGCATTGCATCAATCCACCGCTTGGCACATCCAAAACACTGCCCGGAGATAAAATCGCCGGACTTCCGTTGCCTGAAAGACTGGTCACCAAGCTACAGTTAACATCTAATGACGAAACATTTTCATTTGATTCTGAGAAGGCATCTTCCGATTCGCTGCTTTGAGTTCCTTCCGTGCTGGATCCCTGGTCGCTCAGCATCTGCCTCCGCAGCTCACTAGTCTCCTCCATAATGATGCTCTTTTCGGGATTTGACGAAAGGCTTGGAACGCTTGCATTGCTTTCACGTCTCATTCTTGTTTCCTCTTCTTCTTCCTGTCGCTGGACTTGCTCATATTCCTCAAACTTCTTGACGGCATCGTCGATGAAAGTCGGAGGTGCGTTTTTTGTGGACAGGACGACCTTTCCAACGTAAAGCACTTCAAAGAAACGACTTGGCGATTGGACCGAATCCTCACTCGGTTGGCTCTGCAGGCGCCCTCTTACGGCCGTCACGGATGCCTTTCGAATCGCATCAAACAACTGCTGAACCTAAACAAAAAAATTTTAAAAATCATACAATCAATTTAAAAAAGAAACAAACATTATAGTCATCTTTACAACAAATATAAAAATACCCTAAGACTATGTATGCAAAACAAAGAGCAACGTAAGATCACAAATCAAATGAAAATGGAAAGGTAAATTAATAAATAATGCCAACAAGAAGCAGTGTATGGGACATGTATAACTCGTGCATTAGGCCATTCACACATCAGTGGAAAAACACAGACCATTTTCCAATGCATAGCTAGTGAGCAGCTAACGCTTTGTGGCAGTGACTAAAATATGAAGTTGTGGTACATGGTTGTAACAGATTCCACTTCTGCAATCTAGAAGCGAACAGTTCTGACTTCTCTTTTGACAAAGAGAGGCTCCACACTAGGTCACCTAAATCAGATTGGCTTAGCAAGTGCGGCCTTCCCTCTTCACTTTCTTGCACTGATCAGGTGGAGCATATTTACGGCAAATGTAACAAAAGCAGTCTGCATAATTAAGGCAGCTTCACCTATCCGTCTTTAACACAGACACACTTACAATCAAACACAGCTGTGCTCACTGTCTCATTTGCCTTATGGATGTCTAGATACTGCTGATGTAAGCACAATTATCTGACATCTATTCTACCTGCCAGAGAGTGTCAAGTTACTGCCGCATGCGTGTATTCAGGAATAGGATATTAGGAATTAGTGTTCAACAAGCAAAGCGTACACTAAAAGAAATATAGTTTGTTTCATACGAATTTGTGCATGTAACTTAAAACCTGGATGTGCTAGGATAATTTTGACTTTCGATTTGGAATCAGTCCAGCACACTCAATTTACTATAGAACACGTGCTTTATTCCCAGTAGCAAATTTATTGTTATCCAGTGTAATAGACCCAAAATCCACTCAGAGAGTGTTTATAGCACTAATACACAACCATCAACGGAAGGCAGAAAGTGCTGCAGAAGACACCACAACCAATAATGGAAGTTAATCAATTTTTCCGATCACAAGCGGGTGAGGCAAATAGATCAAGTTCAACAATCAACTGTCTAGTAAAGCACCAGAACAATCTCAACGATAGAACTTCATCTTCAAATAAACCCATCAGATACGTTTTCAGTTTGAGACAGAGTTTTGGAACGCAAGCTGTGCTGAGAAAGTACGTCTCTGGTCAACTTTACAAAACTCAAATCAAAGTGCAATTAACTACAAAATTACAAAAGAACATCAAGTTTCAAATAATAACAATATCATCATCATCATCATCATCATCATATACATCAACTGCAAATACAAATAATGAGAAAGAAAATATCACAGCCTCTATCTGCTCTAGTCAATTAATCATGCCAAAGCCATGCATAGAAACTGACAGTTAAGCTAAAGAGAGATATAAAGAGAGAAACAGACAGACAGACAGATAGATGGAAAGACAGACAGACTGACTGACAGAGGGAGACTGATGCAGCAGTGACTGTTACCAAAGTTTGTTCCAGAAACTCAAAAATCTCCTTCACACAATTGGCAAATCAACAAAATCACTGGCACACGAAACATCCCAAGCATCCAAATTTCTCTACTAGAGAAATCAGCCATCAATTGAATAACCAAAGACATCACACAGTTAAAGACAAATGACATAACACAAGTACAAAGTGCATTGAGGGCAAAAGATGGGAGCAAGCAATGCACAAGATTAATTAGATTGATTGATTTTGTTTATTTAAAAATGCCTCCATAACCAAGATGATGAGCATTTATAATTGGTCAGAAAAAAACATAGTCAGTAGATAGAGAAAACAAAGAAACTCTAAACAATAAGTAATTAAAATCAATAGAAACTCTGTAAGATTTTCTGTGACAGTTCAAGTAATGTCAAAAACTGAACCTAAAAGTTTTGAAAAAGTAATAATGCAGAAAGAATTTTTCCAACTTTAATCTAGCACTAAAATGTATTCAAATACATTTAAAAAACATAGCAGTACTTAGCTATAGTGTAGAAAGCACAGAATCAAGAGCTAGCTCTCAACTGCCTCAAAATAAAAAATTGCACAGTTTGTATTATAAACATAAAATATAATGTTGCTCAAATGAAATTTGAACAATGAATTATTCTCAGCAATTACAATGGAATAGGAAATCTAGGCAATTCATTGATGAACAATAAGTACCGGCAGATAGAAAGAGAGTCACTAACAGATACAAAGAGACAGTGGCAGAGAGTTTAACTTTCTATCACTTTATAATTCTTACATTTAAATAAAGTCATAACAGAAATGCAGTATCAGAGCAAAGTCAAAGATAATTTAGATGTAAATGGCAGATCAAAGTTCCTTATACGATGGCTGCCGTGCAGAATAAAATCTGTCTCTCTCTTTAGTGGCTTGACAAACACAGTGACTCCTAAATGTTAAAATAAGCCTCTGAAAAACATTGTTATGTGCTTCACTGAAATATGACTGCTATTGATTCATGCAGTTAGGTCATTTCTAGTTCTGAATTGATCATTAACTTACCGATAATAAAATAAGAAAAACAACTAGTCAGCTTATCATCAAACAGACGTCTCAACAGTGTTTTCAAAGGTCTAGGGAATATACCGGTAAGCGCACAGCGCCATTCAGTGATAACAAAGGACGACAACCCCTGCATCAAAGAGCTTCTCATTTTGAATGCCTGGCAAAACGTTCAAGAAAGGAATCTAGCTTACACTTAAACCAGTGAAAAAGTACAATTAAACTGCAAATGTAAAAGGAATGGTTGCTACAAGATCAGTGACATGAATTAAACTTCTTTGATTCTTTAAGAGCATGCAGCACAGTGTTAACAACTCCTCACAGCAGTTGCTTCAGTCGTTTTAGGGAATTGAAGTAATGCTATTAAAACTCTCCATATCAGCCTGACTCAACAAACTCAAGAAAGGCTCCAACTTTCACCGAATAATGATTTCTGAGGAAAACCTGTTCAGTTAGAATTTGAAATCAGACTCCAAATCCTTTTCATGGCATTCTATCTCAGACCAGTGACCTGATAGTGCTGCTAATTTCACAGTTAAACATAACTTCTCAATAACATTATGCAATAAACAAAATTTCACATTTAAAACAATCAACTGAAAGGCAGCCAACTGCCCTTATAGTCAGCCAATAGGCCATTTTAAGCCACAGCCATACAGAAGTCAGGTGTGCTGTATGATCTGACATACCAAAGAACAAGTCATCAGATTCAACTGCATTGCAAGATCAATAAAATGGCAGCATCACATGCACTGGTTTCATCTTCATCTCAGTCTGAACAACGGACAATTCTAACAGAAGACACGAAAAACTACTGTTAAATCTAACAAAGTCCCGTACTCCATACTACGGTCCACCCTGATAAAAACTCACGTTAAGCCTTTCTTCCAATTTCAACCTCCACCTGCTTCCTCTCCAAGTCCTGCAATTTCACCATGACTATGTGAAGCAGGAACAGGGCAACTACCTGACTCACCTCATCTATAGATGGCCTATTAACAAATGGAGTTGTCTTAGGACAAAGAACACATTACAATAACCTAAGGAAGAAGATTAGTGCAAGGCAGAGCTACGCTGTGAACAGTTGGGCAGCTGCTGTGACTGCATTGGCACTTCAAATAATGCAAGAATTTTGGTTAAGGTCTAAAATTCAGCTCAGCTAAAAATTAGATCTCTATATTATTATTACTATTATTATTATTATTACTACTACTACTACTACTACTACTACTACTACTACTACTACTACTATTATTATTATTATTATTATTATTATTATTATTATTATTATTATTATTATTATTATTATTATTATGCAGATAACTTACAAGCGCCTTAGCCAAAAGCGTATTGTAAGAGCATTGTACACAATGACAAGGAACAATAATGGAAGAGAAATTTCCTTGTGGCTTTGCTGTACCGGTAGTAAGCAACAGTATACTGTTCCATTACAAAATGCACACATCCAGGATAATTATTTAGCTATTAAATCATGGATTCTGTCAGAATAAATATTAGATAACCATCAGTACAAGTAATTTCTTCCAAAAGAACAGAAAGAAGAAACCAAAGAAATCAAAGGAACTAAACCCTCAGATCTCCTAAGGACTTTAAGCCTATGTATGAAGAGATCTTTAATTTAGGCTACATAGGGAAATATAAAAATCAATAACATTAAATATTTATAAAGTTTTACCTGGAAAAGTAAGAGGTATGCATTTACATGAATACAGAAAAGTTTGAAACTTATGATGATTGTAGACCTGTGCTAACTGTGCTTTGGGCATAATATGCAGCCTGTGTCATTTTTATTTTGATTTTTTTTAGCTAAAGTTTTCATTCTTAAAATATTTTAGCTTTTTTTCATTTTTACTAGTTTTTTGTTTTCGTTTTTGTTCTTGATTTCTCATTTATTTTTTGTTTCAGTTTTCTTTTAGTTTTTCGTTTCCATTTGTTTTAATTTTGGCTTATTTGTTAGTTTTAGTTTTAGTTTTTGCTATTTTTTGCTTTAGTTTAGTTTTAGTTTTCTTCTAGCATTTTTTTTTGTGTAAATTCTCATTTTGCCTTTGTTTCAGAACAAGTATTTAAAGGTTTGTAATCAAGCCTATAAATCAAACAGCAGCATTGATTTTATGATGACCTTGACTCTTCCTTCGTCCACCACAAACATGTTAATTGTACAAATTGAAACCACTTCATCAGAATGCATCATCTTGGACTTAACCCAGTGGTGCACAAACTTTTTGGCCAAAAGGCCACAAATAACTTTTTCCAAGATGGCGGAGGCCAAACAAGCGACAAAATTAAAATTAATATTATTATTAACTAAAAGTCTTTTACCAAGTAATAATTATTTTAGTGTGAAGGGTGATGATGTGTGTCATTTTGGTCTTTTCGATAATTAGGCCAATACATTATCGCCAATTATCAGTGCAGGTTTAATTCGGGCAGAATTAATCATAATTTTTATTTATTTTTCCACTTTCCTATTGGACTTGGCAGGCCACGTGGCAACTCTTCTGGAAATAGTCTGTGGACTGGAGTTTGTGCACCACTGGTTTAATCTTACAATAGTCACCAAGGGTACGTGCCTGGTCTATGTATCAATTTTACATATATTTCAAGTACACTTTCAGAAATACACAATGTTCAAGACTAGCACTTGGTCATTCTGCTGCATTTTCCATGGCCCCTAAATGAAACGATGAGACAAGTTCATTGATTATGGCCTATTCTCCTATTCTTATCAGCTACTTGGGCTGAATCAGGAATTTAATGCCAGTTTAATGGCAATATGGGAGCTGCAGCCATTTCTCTGTGAGGCTTTAATTGATTTCATATCATTATCTGAATTTTTTAGTTTTGAAATCATTTTTGCTTTTTTGTTTTTGTTTTGAAATGAAATTGTTTTTGTTTTTCGTTCACTTTCATTTAAGTTTCTATTAGCTTTCTGTTTTCTGTTTTACTTTTGTTAACAAATTCGTTATTTTTCCTTTTCCAAAAATTTCATTTTCATTACCGAAAATCACACTATGCAGCAAACAATGCTAGTAACAGATAAATGTCAGATTGTTAAATCAGAACTAAATTTGTCCAAATAAACTAAAAATTCCAATCTTAATAACATCTAAAAATCATAAAACCGGAGACAACAGGAAAATGGTTGACAACTCTTCCTTCCATTATAACCATTGAGACCTGCTGTACTCCTTTATTATTACTAAACGGTGACATAATGTCCTTGATTTGCAAATATAACTATTCAAATATAAATCAAATCAAATGGCATCTGCTAAATCTTTACTGTATCAATTACTAAAACCACTAACAAATTTTCCCAAAGCAGATTGTTGTATTAAAAATCAGCAATTCCATTTAAGCACTGAAAATTATCAAAAAATGCATAAAATACTAACCATTGTTTCATCTTCAGCTTGATAAACATGACATACAAAAGCTGCATCACCACTTTGTTTTGTCAGATAAGAAAAACATCGGACATCTCTCAGCGTCTTTGCAAATCTCGTCATTGTCTCAAGTTTATGTTCAAAGAGGCTCCTGCTCGAATACAAACCACGAGCACTCAGGCAGTCTTCTTCAACTTCAAGACTGACCATTTGCCCAGAGCCTCCACGCTGACGAACTTCTGCCATGACCCAAGGAAGCATCTGTTGAGTGTATCTGCAAGAAGTCATACAAGTCAGCTTTCGATGCACTCTATTACACTCCACAAGAACATTTATAGCCGAATAAATAAACGGCCAACTTCGTAGAACTTCAATGTAGACTATGAAGTTCTTCTGTTGACTGCTTCTCCAAGCACAAATTAGTGTTAGCCGTTGCAGTGGTCCAACCATTATAAAGCTGCACCCATATTCAACAGGTTTGGTATTATTTTCACTGTCTTATTCAAACCTTTCCCTCCAGTTTTTCAAGCCAGTCATTAAGAATTTCACTCCATCACACATTAGGTGGAATTATTTGTTTGGAACCTTAGGTACAACCACTTCTGCTCACAAAACAATACAACTTAAGCAGATTAATCCATCGGTCTCAACAGAGCACAAATGCAATTGCTAAATGCCAAAAGTGCCACTGCCCATTACATGACAGAGAACAGACCTGGATAAGAACATATAAGAACATATGGTTCTTGTCAGTTAATTCACTGCCAATAGTTTATTCAATAGGGTTTAGGGTTTGGATTAGGGTTAGTGTTAGGGCTTGGGTTAAATTGGCTGTGATTTTACCAAAAAGCCCTTACATTTACCCAATGTTGGCGGTGAATTAACCGACAAGTACCGAACATATACAAACTACATCCCGGTAAAACCGTCCTACGGTTTTACCCTTCGTCCCATAATCAAAGATGAAATTCTAGTGTTTGGCTGAATGTTGCTCTACCTGCGATCAAGTGTGTACGCCCCGAAGTAACAGACCGTGAACGTCGGTCGATGCTTCGGCGAGAGCGATAGCTCGTAATCCCGATCCGACTCCCGTTCACGGCCGGCAATGACGACCGGGCCCATCACAGGGGCAGCAGAGGCCGTCGACACCGCCGTCTTCGTCTGAACTGGACTTGAATCGGACTCACTGTCGCCGCCGAAGGAATCGACTCCGCTATCGTGCATTCCCCTAATTAACAGACGAAGTGCGCCACCGCCCCGTGTCAACTGCAATGGCGCTAAGTAAATAATATAGCAAAGAATACGGAGACACCGCTACCAACATTTTCAGTCTTTCTCTCTATTTACAATTCGGCATTAAAGGCGCTCGTCGGATTCGACGGAAACTGATTTTTTCGTTTAAAATTAGAATTCTAAATTTAAAAATTATCAATAAATCAGCAACAGATCTCACTGTTCCTACATGATTTCTATGCAGTGCATTGAAAATATCAATATGACGTATGCTGCTGCATGTTTCCGTGTATGTAAGTAAGTAAGTAGGCAAAATCTACGGATTTCTATAAATAATTATTTATAGAAATCATAGAAGTAAGTAAAATCTCGTTAACTTCTACAGCGCTTTCAAAAGATGCACCGAAGTATTATTCCTATGCGCTTAATCTCAAAAAGAAGTAGCTATAGCCAAAGGTGGGGTCATTCATGCCGGGTCATTTAATCAAAAGGGCGAGTGGATAGGACGTTGCAGCTATGGAGGAAATGATTTTTTGAAGAGAAATTATTTTTGTTTAGAAAGAAAAATATGAGGAAATGTTGCAAGAGGGGAGAAAATTGTGACTCAGAGTTTGTTATTTGGCTTTGAATTTTTAACTAAACTATTTATATTTAATTAAAAACTGGAGATAACTAAAAAAGTTAAACTTTTAGTTAGCAACTAATTAGTTAACTAGTTGCCCGTCACTGCTCATTGCTTAGTGTCAGTCACTATAGGGAACCGAACCCTGTATCGTCCCCATTCCCTATGCTAGCCTCTAAAAAAGGGACTTGTCACTTGTGCTCAGTGGCCTAATAGAAGTTTACGCCTATGTCTGAAATGAAAATGAACAGGAACTCCATTTAAGAGTTCATGGTTGAGCTTGATTGTGAACAGTAATTCAAGATCTAGCAAAACGAATGGATATAGAAGGACCATGTCTGACATTCAGCGAGAACTGTGAACCGCAATTATTTAGCTTAATGAATATGTTGGAAAACAAGAGACAGATTAAATTAGAGCAGGGCTTCCCAAACATTTTGGAACTGCGGCCCACTTCAGCGGTTTTGTAACGTGCCGTGACCCTAATAATACTGTGGCGTAGGCCTATAGGCCTAACATCAGTGGTGGTTCCCAGAACTCTTGATGGGGGATGTAATGAATTTCTAGGAATATCCCGCCAATTGTCGAGGGATTTATTCGTAAACGGTTTAGAAGAAATCTGTAGATTCGATTTATAAAATATAACGTTCAGACTTCAGAATTGACAACGTAGGCCTATAAAGCCATTTTAGTCTGGCTGTACAAAGTCATAGAGCAAAGTCGAGTTTTCTATTGCTGGAAGCGAATTTGTCGACGACATTGTCTATGGATATGCAGTGATCAGTGTTGTAAAGTATTTAAATACTTTCAAGATTTAAATACTATTTAAAGGACTTTGTCCAGTATTTAAGAAAGTATTTAAATACTCATCCAAATTAAGTATTTAATGAGTATTTAAAAACAATAGACAGATTAGATGTATTTAAGAAATTTAAATATTTTGGATTTATTGCAATTTTCACATAATTATAACGTTTCTTATAGACTGTTCATTTTTACATTTTCTTTACTGATGGTTTTAGACAGTTGAACAGTTAAGTAGGTCTACATTGACATTGTTAGAAATAATTTTAACTAACATTTCTTTACACAAAAATACGGTTGTGGCGAATCGTGTCAAATACATTATCAAGTATTTAAAAAAGTATTTAAACCTTATTTACCAGTATTTAAATACTTACCCTGGTATTTGGGTATTTAAATACTATTTAAATACTACCTGAGAAACAAGTATTTATGAAAGTATTTAAATACTTTCAGTGAAGTATTTATTACAACACTGGCAGTGATGTGACGTCTCGAGACACTGTCTCGTCTCGAGACAGTCTCGAGACAGTATTTTCAATGTCTTGGTATTGGTCTTGCTGGCCAGTGTCTCGGTCTTGGTCTTGGTCTCGTCATTACTGTCTTGGTCTTGAGATTCAAGACCGAGACAGTGGGGTTTTCCTCTGTTTTTGTCAGAAACAAGATGAAACGTATCCGACAAATCATCCACAACAAAGAATGCTCACAAATTCAATCGTAAAAAATTTAATTGTCGGGTGCAGTCTGCCAATCATTTTAGTTGAGCATCCAAATTTTCGTAATTTTATTGCTGATGTTGATTAAAAAATTTGTGAATCCTGTTTTGTCTGTTTTCTTTATGTTTAAAATTACTGTCTTGGTCTTGGTTTTGAGCCCGAGTGTCTTGGTCTTGGTCTTGACACCTAATGTATTGGTCTTGGTCTTCGTCTTGAGGGTTAGTGTCTTGGTCTTGGTCTCGGTCTTGCCACATACTGTCTTGGTCACATCCCTGTGGATATGTCTATGGATATGTCCATATCTTTCTGGATATACATCAAGGTTAATCCGTTTAGACGATCATCTTCCATTAAAAACGCATTTGTGGTGGACCGGTGGGCCCGGTGGGGGATGCCTCTCCAGTCATTCTCAACGTGGATCGCCTATCTGTAATATAAAAAATGTATTACGCCATCTGGCGAACGTTGGTTGAAAGGAATCTTCTGAGTTTTGAATAAAAGGCAAAACAAAAGCTCTGATTCAATTCGAATAAAGTAATGTGGCAAATATATTATCGACAATTATTCATATTTCGACAAATAAGACAAAATGCGAGAAACAGATATTGAAACTTCTTGAAAATTATCTTTTTAGAATTTTGCCATGGACATACCTTTGTTACGCGTCTTAGAAATCCCATGAGTAGAGCAAAATCGCTTCACTTCCTGCTAACGAATCCATAAATCTTACCGTTGTTGGCGGAGTTTCAGAGCAAAATGGTCGGAATACGCTTCCTTGTGCTATTGCGAAATAATATTAATTTTTAAAAAATACTGTTGGCCAGAGTTTCTCAAACTTTTTGAAATTGTGCGAATCACTTCAGAGACTTTGTAACATGCCGCAACTTGCAACCCTATTGTCAACTAAAATTGGATAAAAGTTTCATAAAACGCTAATCATTTTAACATTTAGGCTTAGGTTATAAGAAATTTATATGCCAACAATCCTCCATACACGGCTTATATTAAAACGATTAGTGTTTTATCCAATTTTAGTTAGAAATAAATTTGCAGGGTTGCGTCATGTTACAAATCCTCTGAAATGGGCGCATTTTCAAAAGTTTATGAAAGCATGGCCTATAGTACGTTTTAGAATTAACCTTATTTCGCAATAACGCAAGGCAAGCGTTTTCCGACCATTTTGCTCCGAAATTTCGCTAGAAATAGGAAATCTCTACGATGCAGCCAATCGAACTCATCTGACAGTTAAGCGATTTTGCCGTTTTCATCTGATTTTTAAGATGAGTAACAAAGGTATGTTCCTGGCAAAATTTTAAAAAGAAAATTTTAAAGAAATTTCAATATCTATTTCTCTCAGTTTGTTTTATTTGGCAAAAATATGAATAGGTCTAATTTTGCATAATATATTTATCACATTTTCATTCAAATTGAATCAAAGCGCTTGTTTTGTGATTTATTAACTTAAAGGATTATTTTATCTAACGTTCGCCAGATGGCGTAATGCATTTTTATATTAACTAACTAAGACTATAGGCCGTGGCACGTTACAAAACCGCTGACGTGGGCCGCAGATCCAAAATGTTTTGGAGACCCTGTGCTAAAATACTGGCCAAAGTTGCCCGAATAGAACAGAAGCAGATGATTGAGGAACAGTGTTTATTCTAGCAGATGATTTCCCACCCAAAGGAACAAATTTTTTTAGATGTTGGCTGGGGGAATGGAAATCCCCTCCCCAAACGTGTGGAAACTCAAACCTTGTCCCCCCCCAATTGTCCCCCCCAAACATTTCAAAATCTCCTCCAATGTCAAGGGGGCTAGAATAAACACTGATTGAGGAACGTCTTTCCTCTCATCCAAGAAATGCAGCCAGCTCTTGGGGACCGTCCATAAATGACGTCGCGCACTTAGGGGAGGGGTTTGGGAAGGGGTTCAAACTTCAAACATTTGTGACGATGTGTGACGACTTGGGAGGAGGTTTCCAGAAATGTGACGTCACATAATACTAAATATTGATATTAATACCGCAATGCTATTTTACCGCAAAGTTGAACGTATTTTACACTTATAATTCATTTTTACAAGAATTTAGATAGATAGATAAGCATTTATTGGAGCACCACATGAATTTAGTAATATGCAGTAAATGTAACAAGTAAGTAAAACGAAGCGAGTGTTCCAAGGGGACGCAGAGGGTTAACTCTGACCTGCGCCCAAGCATTACTTTATAACCATGTAACCAACAGAGATGTAGCAAGTACACAATGCTTCAAGTACAAGTACAAGTACAAGTACCTGGCCTCCGAGTATTTTACTTGCATTCCAAAAATTTGAGTACAAGTACACAAGTACAAGTACCTGGCCTCCGAGTACAAGTACAAGTACAAGTACCTGGCCTCCGAGTACGATACAATACAACCTGGCCTCCGAGTACAAGTACAAGTACCTGGCCTCCAAGTATTAGTACAACATTTTTGACATTGACATTTTTTCCGCTGACATTTTGTCCCCATGACATTTTCTACATGACATTTTATCCGTGACATTTTGTTCTCGGACAGTTTGTCCGGCCACGAATAAAATTGACACTATTAGCATCTAAATATCATCACAGTTGCACTAAAAAATAGAGATGATAGTCTTGCATCGGTCATATTAACCCTATGCGGTCTCGCGATCAAGCCAGCTTGGCTAAATACGCGTTTAATTGGTGCGCCAGAAGCAGGCACACTAAGGTCTCTAATTAATGGCTGCATTATACAGCCTGTTGAACTCCTTTCTATTAACTTCACTGTTCCAAAATACGATGGTATCAGTGGCTTCATCATAAATATCGTTGAGTTCCAGGTACTTGGCCATCTGTGAGGATGTGCTTGTCATTAGCCTAAAAGGAACAGCATTACTGGTACCATTGAAGTACATGTAGCCATGCAGAGATGTAGCAAGTACACAATGCTTCAAGTACAAGTACAAGTACAAGTACCTGGCCTCCGAGTACAAGTACAAGTACAAGTACTTGCATTCCTAAAACTCCGAGTACGAGTACAAGTACAAGTACCTGGCCTCCGAGTACAAGTACAAGTACAAGTACTAAAAATTTGTACTCGAGTACAACTCGAGTACAAGTACAAGTACCAAGTACTACATCTCTGGTAACCAAGGAACAATTTAAATATACTAGATCAATACAACAGTAAGCTAGTCTATTATTTTATTTATACAAGGTTTAGGTGTTAGTAAGCATGCATTTCCAAACAGGCAAAAAAGTGGGTGGGAATAGGATGAACAGTTACAGAATGTGACAAATTTAGCGAAGCAGTGGTTGTCTAATTTCTTTCTGAAGGAACTTATGGGTTGTCACCGTTTGTGCTTTAACAATTTCATCACTTAGATTATGCTACGCATCGATGACCCTATTGGAGAAGAACAATTTCCCAGGGCCTGTGCGGGAAGATGATTTGTGGGGTTTATGGCAATGTCCTCGGGTAGCAGGGTAAGGGAGAGGGAAAAAGCGATGTAAAGGCCCATCAGTTTCGTACATCTTGTTAAGTGTTTTAGAGTTTAATAATGTTTTTAGAAGCGTGGGGTTGTAGACTGGAATGCAGTATTCGAGAAGGGGTCGAACGCAGGCTACGAAGGCCTGCATTAGTATTGGTAGATATCTCGATATGAAGCTTCTGATAATAAGGTTGGCACGCGTGTGAGCTTTTTGTGTAGTCAGTGAGATATGCTGTTTAAAATTCAATCGGGGAACTAGCTCACATGGTAGAGCGCTCGCTTAGCATGCGAGAGGTACGGGGATCGATACCCCGGTTCTCCAGTTAATCATTTTTGGGGCGGAAGATGGCAGAGTGGGTTATACGTGATGGAGCGTCAGGCTGACGGAGCGGGTTCAAGCCCCGTTAGTGCCCCTAGTGGCTTTCACACAGGCAGTAATGCCTTCTAAGCCACTTTAAATCATGCTAAGTTTTTTATCTATAGTGATTCCAAGATTGCGCCCACTTCTGTCGCCCAGGGTAGTGGTGTATTGAAAAGTGTGTGTCTAGGTTGAGGTGATTTTTCGGGAGGCCTGGAATTGGAAATTCTAAGGGCGAAACATTTATTAACTGCTACTGGGAGTTGCCATGTTTTTGCCCAACCGGTAAGACGCTGGCAGACTGTATAGCTAGGTTTTATGATGATTCGTTTGTAAATGAGCTGTATAATTTTATATCATCGGCAAAAAGTTCAAGTTCAACATCAAGGTCTGGGAGTATGGAAGTGATATATCTTGTATGAAAATAAGGAAGAGAGCTGGGTCAAGTACACTGCCTTGAGGAACACCGCTGGTGACCTCAGTAGTTGCTCACTTTGAGTTTGCTCGTTGAACGGACTGCGTGCGGGAATTTGAAAAGTTTCTGAATTTCGCTTCAACTATAATAAATATAACGAGTATTTTCAAACGAATTCATTGCAATACCCTCTTCAATCAAGAAATAAGTGAATTGAAACATTAATTTTGACATTAAAAAGAGGGGAGTTAACGCGTTGTGACGTTATTTTTTAGGGGTTTGACTTTTTGTGACGACTTGTGACGAGGGGGAAGGGGTAAAAAACTGTCAGTCAAAGTCGCGTGACGTTATTTATGGGCGGCCCCTTGCTGGGAAGTTAACCAGCATGCTGCTCTAAATTGACAACTCAGAATATTTGTTGTACATGCTGAGATCACGTAATTCTCAGCGGGCAAATGTTGAAAAGAGTGTTGTAATGTGCTTTGGGTTCATCAGGCAAAGGATGCTGATTCACTGACTCGCAAACAACAGAAAACAAAAGAAGCTAATTACTGGACACGAAAGACAAGATGGCGATAACTGAAAACTGCGACAGACACTCGTGTAAATATAAATATTTACTGTTTATTCACTTCACCGAATGAGTACATTGAGTAGCCTTCGATAACTACGCGCACAAAATATCGCGATGTCCATATATATATATATATATATATATATATATATATATATATATATATATATATATATCGGTCTACCGGGCCCTGGTGCGAGCTGGCATACCATCGGTCAAGGAACCGCCCGGTCTTCTCAGATCCGATGGAAAGAGACCGGACGGCATGACCATGATTCTTGCGGCAAGCAGGCCGCTGCCTGGTGTGGGACGTCACAGTGGCAGACACAGTCGCTGCCACTCATCTGCCATTGACGTCTCTCTACAGGAGCTGCTGCTGAAGCAGCATCAGTCAGGAAAGTCGCCAAGTACACTGACTTGTCGGCCGACTATTTCTTCTTGCCATTTTCGAGACTCTTGGTCCTATCAGTCACGACGCACTCACTTTCATAAAAAGTTGGGTCGTCAACTTTCCGTTCTTTCCGGAGACACAAGAGAGAGAATCCAACGCATTTCCATGACGTTACAACGCTTTAATGCGATCGCCTTCCAAGGACTTTCTCTGCTTCTGATCCGGGTCAAGACGAGAGCTGAAGAGTATATATTTTCTGTCTCCGGACACTTTTTGTAATAAGTCCCTCGGGGAACTAAGTACCGAGGGTTAAATATATATATATATATATATATATATATATATATATATATATATATAATAAAATATATTATGGGTCTGCGCTTTTAGCTGACGAACGGGGCATAGCTTGCGCGTTTAGAATAGTAAAAAAACTGCATTCAATTAGTCAATATTCTTAGCCGCGATATTTTGTTACGCGATATTTTGAATTTTGCGCGATATCATGAGCGTAAAACCATTAACAGAATGTGTTCTTCAGAAAGTTGCAATATTTGAGAGGTGACTCCAGTGGCGTAGCGTGACTTTTAGGGGCCAGGGGCATCATTGATATGGGGCCCCAGTGGCTGGCGAGCAAAAAAGTCGTCAGATCGTTTATATAATGTTCACGGACAAATTAAAAACCACAAACCACTCTTCGAGGCCCCCTCTCCCGGGGCCCGGGACTCGGGAAGCATTCTCTAAAGTGTCCTTCACCGCCGCCCCCTCACGTTACGCCACTGGGTGACTCGACTGAATCAATAGTTGCATATAGGCCTAACAGTAATTGCGTGAGTACATAAAAATATTAATTTTGTCGTTTGATTTTGTCCGCTGGCGAACATTTTGGCAACAGATCCTCGTCTAAAATGGAGTGGCCCGAAAGAGAGAGACACAGAGAGAGTGAGAGACAGACAGACAGACAGAGACAGAGAGGCAGAGACGGCGACATAGAAGCAGAGACAGAAGAGAGAGAGAGAGAGAGACAGAGAGAGAGAGAGAGAGAGAGAGAGAGAGAGAGAGAGAGAGAGAGAGAGAGAGAGAGAGAGAGAGAGAGAGAGAGAGAGAGAGAGAGAGAGAGAGAGAGAGAGAGAGAGAGAGACAGACAGACAGACAGACAGAGAGAGAGAGAGAGAGAGAGAGAGAGAGAGAGAGAGAGAGAGAGAGAGAGAGAGAGAGAGAGAGTATCCAGCCGGGGTCGAGCCATCCGTCCATCTTCTTCGTTTAGTCGACTCCGTTGTGTTGATGATCAGAGGAGTGATGTAAGGACTGTGGCGAATGCCGAACGAAAACTGAGGAGGTTTACGTTTATGGCTCCAAACCTAACGACACACCCAAGAATAACAACGAACAAAACATCAAAACACAGGCAAGCAAACACATGCACACCTTCAGTCACAGAGCGCAGTGAATCTGCCTAATATGTTTTGCTTCTGGTCATCTGGTGAGTGACGACAAGATCCGTGGATATCTTGACTCCTGTTTAACGCAAAGTCATTCTGCTGTGACGCGTCTTTGAACGCTTTGGAAACCGTCTTCGTCTGTCTCGTTTCGTCTAGAACAGTATTTCCCAAACTGTGGGTCGCGAACCAAAAGTGGGTCGCAGAGCACAGTCTAATGGGTCGCGGGACAGGGGCGTCATTTGGGGTGGCGGAAGAGGTGCCGTGGCCCCACAAGGAAATGAAATATTAATGTATAATGTATTAAATAAATAAATGTGAAATGTGCAAAATATCGCAAAATTTGCCCAAAATTGCCAAAAATATAAAAAAGATTGCAAATTTTCCAAAGTTGGCCCAAAAATTTGCCAAAATTTTGCCCAAAATTTGCCAAAAAATTATCTCGCTCCAAGACAAGTGTGAAATGACGCTACTGTCGCGGGGTAGCGCGAAATAAAATCCAAAAGTACCGTTTTCTAGCCAATGCCACAATGTCAAAAGCCTTGAAAGTTGCAAGTAGGCTTAAATCTTAAGAAATTTATATGCATGCAGTCCTCGATACACTGATTATATTTAAATGGTTTTATCCAATTTCAGTTGACAATAAGTTTGCAGGGTCGCCGGTCGCGGCATGTTACAAAGCCACTGAAGTTATCGCAATTCCAAACAGTTTACGAAACCGTGGCCTATAGAACTTGATGGAATTAACCTTCTTTTGCGTTTGCAATAATAACGCAAGGAAAGCGTATTCCGACCATTTTGCTCCGAAATTTCACTAACAATAGGAAATCTCTGCGATGTAGAGCCCGTCACAGACCCGGTTGTTAAGCGACTTTGCCTTACTCATAGGATTTGTAATGCGCATAATAAAGGTGTGTTGCTGGCAAAATTTAAAAAGATAAATTTCAAGAAATTTCAATATCTATTTATCTTCTTTTATTTTATTGTATTTGGAGGGAAATATAAACAATTCTGCCTAATATATTTGCCATATTTTCATTCGAATTGAATCAGAGCTTTTGTTTTGCTTTCTATTCAAAACTCAGAATATTCTTTTCAAACAATGGTCGCCAGATGGCCTGGTTATTTTTTTTTATATTGACTGCTTTGTAATGTAACACAATATTTGTATAGCGCCTCTTATGAATAATTAATCACTCAGAAGCGCTCCCGCTGCAATTACTGTATATTGACAAAGAGATAAGAGGACCATAGAATTAGGAGTTGCTAAGCCACGCATGCTGGTGTCAAGAGCATTCAAAATGATAGGGCCAACCAGGATGCGATTTGTGACCCGAAGCAGTGGGTGGGTGGGGGAACATTAGGGGGGACATGGCGAGCAGTGGGGGGACATGACGAGCAGTAGGGGGAACATGGGAACTGCATGGTTTAATGCACAGTGCTAAATTGCTTTAACCTTTAATATTATTTGTATAAATTGTCTCGCACCATTTATTTAAACCATAAATATAATAGCACAACTGCAAGTTGCAACAATTGAAAATCTGCAACATAATTCAAGCAAATATCATTGAGCACTAATACAGAGTTGCCATGGCAGGAATTGACACAGATGTCTTGTCAGTTTTTGCCAGTTGGATTGCCAGTCTGAGGCGGCATGTCCTCCATCGCATACCCATTAAAAACATAACTGGCAGGATTGAAAAGTGTTGGTGGTGGCTCATTAACCTTCACGAAAACAAGAGATGAAAGTGTATGAAAACTGAGTTGATTTCTAACTAGTGTATCATTCTTATTCATGCACGAGAAGCCCCACTCACATTCAGCTGAAGAGATAGAAAGCAGAATTTGAATTCTACTGAGTACTGAAGCAAACACACTGTCGATTACTTTCACATTGTTCTTGTGCTGTCGGAACTGATCCAAGGCTAGTGACGGATCAACTTCGCACAGTTCTGCTAGGTAAACTACTGCTCTATCACCAAATAATGATCTGTCAGTTTTATTGTCTGGCCATGACGTAGTATAAATGTTTAATCAGCAGCACAGGTAAATTTTCCAAAGATTAAGATAATTCTGTCCCCAGTTACCACCGAACATCAAGTTTCATTGCCTTACTCATGCTCGGCACGAAGCGCCAAAAAATGTTCTCCCTCTGTTGAAGGTGAATGCATTTTCCTGTCACAGTCACAGTGGGAGGGGGGAGATTGACATCCCTGACTGGGGTGTCATAGCCACCTCAGTGGGGGGATGTAGTTGGGCAGTGGGGAGGAATATTGCCCAATTGTCCCCAACAATTCGCGCACTGGGGCCAACTGATTCAAAACTTAGTTTCAGGAACAATGAGCTCCAGGTGTTCTATCTATGCTTTAGCCTACTTGATAAGGAGGTCGAGAACAATTATCGTTTGTGACAGTTACTGTTTAGTGAGAAATCTTTAACAGTAGTTTTAATACTAAAAGACAGACTCACTTTTTAAAGTGCATGCTAAAAGATACTCTGAGACCAAACAGTTTTACATCGGAAAAATTTAAATCAGGGCGTCGGGAATGGGCACCCCCGAACAAATAATCTGCGCGACGCCACCGAGTGTATTTATCTTTCAACGATACGACACTGTCTACCGAACCTTGATGTCTCTAGACTCTCTACGCTATAAAATTGATCGAATTCTGGAGTGAAGTTGTAACGAATAACTGAATGACAGGGTTACAATCATGTCGTGTCAGTTAATTGCGTGTCAGAAACTGACATCTATCGTATCGATACGTGTCGGTAATTACGTGCCAGGATGTCTAAGGTCTCTGGATTTGAAAGCGACCTTTAGTTCGACTTGAAACAGTGGTCAGCCGAGGTCTGACCGTCTGAGAAAAGCCAACATGCGACGCAGATCCAATTAGGTCGCTACCAGTGGCGGTTCCACGTGGGGGATGAGTGGGGATGCATCCCCACCCAGTGGCGTAGCCACGGGGGGTTGGGGGTTAAAACCCCCTTGGCTGTCGACGAAAAATTTTTCACATGCTTTTCCATACATTTTTCATTTTCGGACGTGATTTTGGAGGTCAAACCCTCTTGGCTGGCTGCCAATTGAAGCGAAGACTTTTTATACTTGTCATAGAATCATAGATTTTCAGTGAAGGCGGCGGGAAATTTTACAAGGGGCAGTTTTCAAATTATGGAAGCGACGACCTTTTTTACTTCTCAGCCCCAGGCCCACTCGGACCTTAGTCCGGCCCTGAATTGATCGTGTGGTCAATTGGTCGCAAGACAATTGACCGCTAGCCAATTGATCGCAATATCAACGATGACTGTCCAGTGTCCATCGTCTGGTCCGAACGAGATGATGTCAACGCAATCAACGTGTGAGATTGCGTATCAATGTCTCGGATCTCAATATTTGATCGGCAAAATCTTCGATAACGAGTTTTAATCTTAAATAAGCCTAGCTAAGGAGGTGCTTTGAGTGCGAAGCTTCGTTCAATTGACAGTCATCGTTGATATTGCGCTCAACTGGCTAGCGGTCAATTGTCGTGCGACCAATTGACCACGTGATCAATTTTGAGCGGTCAATTTGTGTCGATCAATTGGCGTGCGAACAATTGACCCTACACCCGTATACACAGAGTGACTGCTGGGCGTATAGGACTATGGTGTGTGTGACTGACCTCTTCGGGGTAATGAGCTCCGGGTCCTGGTTTGCTGGTGTTGTCTCCGGGCATTGGGTTCCTGCTCGTCATGCTGTAGTGAGGAGGCCGAGTCCTGTACGTGTCCGGAGCAGCCGGAGAGTACGCTCCGGGTCCCGGCGTCTGCAACAGTTGTTCATCATCAAGCATTCAACTGATAAACACGCGTCTTTATGCCATAACCCTAACCCTAACCCTAATCCCTAACTTTTAGCCTGCGCCTATCAGCAGTTCTCCCCCGCCATTGCCCCCTAGCCATTTTTACTAAGTTACCAAACTGGGAATCTGACTACGCCACTGCGCGTTGACTTAAGATAATTCCATCCTATTCATTGAGTTTGAAGTGACTGTATTGGTGTGGTGCTAGGTCCGGCCGGGGGTAGATCGGGTACATTCTGGATTGGCTGCATTTAAAGCGACTAGACCTCTCTAAGATACGTGCCTGCCGCCTCTGGCCGCCGCCTGGTGTTCTCACCTGTCATTCGTTCGTTGGAATTCGCACGCTTAGCCTACTACGGCAGCTTTTCGCAACATCGCTCCTGAAGATGATTTCTTATCGAAACGCGTCGAGCTTCGAAAAAGTGGCACCGTTTCTGACGTTTTCTTGACAACAGCCTTCAAACTTCCATTGCTTCGAACCGAAACAGGTCGAAATTATAATAATTCTTGTCAGGGGGGCCAAAATACAGGGGGCTGTTGGTTGTGCCCGTGCACCACACATGTCTCACACTTACCATAACCCTGTTTTTAAACCTAATCTCTATACAACTCCTTCTTCTTTATGTTTTTCTTCCACTTATCCACATTTCTTTATTTTCTTTTACGTTTTCTAGCTTTATTTGACGGCGAAACAGTTCGTCAAAACTTTCTAAATCGTTGAAATTTACAACGACGTCCGCCATTACGCTTAACCAAAATCATAGAATATGATTGGCTGTTCTACTTATAGCAGATTATGGAACTAAAGCACGAACCTATTTGTCTGGTTTTGATTCCAACTGCGTTTTTCTAACGCTCTTTCAAAGGCTACATATTATGTTTTGGAAAATCTCCTTTTGTGAGCATATGGCTCTATGGACAAGGATGTCAAATAGTGACAAATACCAATGTAACTCAAATTTTGCAAATTTACTACTGAGCAGGTTTTGGAAATCACCTCTTCAATTCTAAAGACTGCGCAGACATCGCAGAAACTCTTTTTGCATTAGGCTACGTATTGGGCGATGGTGTGGAAAACTCTGCATGCGGATTTACTGTACTTCATGTTCTTCTGTTTGCCACTGTTCACTCTCAGACGCCTATATTGTCTGTGTCTATAAATGCACGTTCATGAACCCATCTACATGTGAACAGTCGTTATTAACAGCGTGCATAGGCGCCTGTTGTATCTGATCGTGGCTGTAATGCGAGGTCGTTATCATGAGCGCGAACAGCTGCAAGTCAATGCTTGTCCAGACGCTGAACATGTCTTACACGGTCTCTCTCTCTCTCTCTCTCTCTCTCTCTCTCCTACGACGACGGCAGCGACCGAGTGCCACTTACACTCGCTTGTTCCCGAGATAATAAATTGCAAACGCTTTTAATTCATCACAGTCATCTCGTCAGACCAGAAGGCGCACCCCCCCCCCCCCCCCCCCACCTCCTCCCCGCCACAAGACAGTCGCTCATGGACTCAATTAACTTCTGCGCAGTCCAGTGTTTAATCTAGGCCGTTTCCGGGGGAAATTGCCCTTTCCCCCGGAAATTTCAAATCTCCCCGAAATTTTGGAATACTACATGGACTAACCGCGGCCTCTAGCAGAATTCCCCCGGCTTTTTCAGCCCCTCCCCCGGAGCCAGGAGTCTAGATTAAACACTGGCGCAGTCTCTTTGACGACGACGCGTCGTTGCCATGGTTACGCCGCGGGATCTTGCATGCGATGACATCATACCTTTCGAAGGTCTTCGTGGAAGCTTCCGATCTTGTTCCTCCCCGAGAGGGAGTAGCAGGGGGCCTGCCTCTTGCCGCTGGTCACCGTTCGACCCATCATGGCCGCAGGCGAATAGACGTTGGGACCTAAGAGAGGGCAAAGTTACACGAAGACAATTGACATCACGTACACACACTGCTCCTTAAGGATTGGTCGATTGAGAACATTTTAAACTTTATTATTAAGAGTTTTAAAATTCATAAAGTTCATGTTTTAATTATCACTGCAAATGTACTTTCGTAAAGATGGACTAAGTGTTAACACCATGGAGGTATTATCCCAGGAAACGGCATTACGTCATTTCTAGCCCAGGCTGCGTGAAGCAAGAAGCGCGTAGGCTAAAAAAATAGTACATCCATGGTTAGCGGCCACTGTGGTTCATTCGGACGAATACAAGAGTAGTGTTAAGTCTGAGTCATATTATTCCTTTACATTATCCGTGGAAATTCATTTAGAGTAATGCCAGTCTGTTCAGCCTATGGGTGTATGCACCGGGATAACACCGTAGGTGTAACATTTCACCGGTAAGGGTCCATTCTGGTACATGCCAAATCCTATTCCCCATGGCTCAGCCGATGATGTTTTGAGTCAACAAGTGTGGCTGCCGTCTGGGAATTTCCCAGCTAGTCGGCTTCAGCCAAATGATGTAATGCCGTCTCCTGGAATAATACCTCCATGGTTAAAACGTAAAAGTTACTGCACGAAGAACAGCACTCAATAATACAAAATTGTTTACTAATTTATGACAACTACGACGTTCCATACTATCCCATGTCTAATTTAGTTTAATTTTTTATTAGTGTAGGCCTATTATCCGCCTATATACATAATATATATAGGCCTACATAGATATATTATTTCTATGTAACTATGTTTAAATTCAATTAAAATATAAGTTGGAAATTCGAGCCTTTACGTAATTTTATTAACTTTAAATTATTTAACTTTCACAACTATGATCTAAATGAAGGTTAGGGTAAGTCATCTGGTAAAAATGACACAAGTCACCGTCTACAGCGACGTCACTCGCCCACCGCACCTAACTGACGCTACTTTGGGAATATACGAGCTGAAAGGCAATTCTCGTGAAACAGAGGAGGGAGAAGTCGAATTATTGTCTAACGTCATAACAGTTACGTTTCACAGTTCCAACGAGTCTCTGTGTATTTCCCAAGGCTCCAACATGCTCCGTATTAAAGACAGAGCATAATAAATAAACTTATCGGTTTATCTCAGCTAAAATCCTGATATCAAGATGCGAGAGAACACAGCCGCGGGTCAACGACAATTGCACCGTCTCAAGTGCGTCCAAGTCTAGGATATCAAGACGTGGTTCACTGTTTTCACCGCAACATCTTATTTACAAGATTCGACCGAAGGATGGAAATTGACAGATGTTTCCAGATGTGATCCTTTTTCCATGGACACAACATGTCACCTGAGAAGACTCTGATTAGTTGCATTTTAAACCGTTTTAATTAAACTTCCTTGAATAATGTCGTCAGAGCAGACTGGCGTTCTTATGCGAGGCAACGTATTTTCAACGCACGTCAATTTTACCGTACACGTACAGTATAATACGTACTCTGTTAGAAAAAATGGTTCGGCCAATGGTATTCTAAAGGTATTATAGCTGGAAAAGGTATTTCAGCATAACGGAAAACCTTTTTAAGGGTTTGACGTTTCAAACCTTTAAAAAACCATTTATAGGCATTTTAGAAAACCTCTGGAAGGTTTTCTGGAGTAAATGCAAACCTTTTATGGGTATTCAATGTCGAACCTTTACATAACCATCTCGTTTGGTTTTTGATAAAACCTTTAGGGCCTACTAAAGACAATCTAATTAAAGCTCTTAGAGGCCTATACAGTGGCGGCTCCAGGATTTGGCAATTGGGTGGCCGTTGGAGTGGCAGCTTCTAAGCATGGGGACCCACCATCAGAGACGTCATTTCACTATTTTCAGGGGCAAGACACTTTCGACTTGACAAGTTTGCGAAAAGTTAACGACCTTTTTTGCTTGTCGGTCATTTTGTGCGATCAGCTACTTCAGAGATTCAACATCAAGCCCTCCTTTAGGCGTTGATGACCAGGGTTATTTCTAGGATTGTGAATTTGGGGTGTCGGGCAAATCTGGGGATGTCGGAATTTGGTAGTGTCTACCAAAAACAGCCCGACAAAAAGGTCATCCAAGGAGTTTACTTACCAGGAAAAGGCTGACAAGCAAAAAAATGATCGTCCAAGAGAGGATGTGTACATTATCATTTGGGGGGGGGGTGTGTTGGGGTGCCACGTTAAATTTTTCTGGGGGTCGACCTCAAATTGGGCAGGGGTGTTGGGTTTTTTTTTGGGGGGGGGGGGTGTAAAAATATCCCTGTTGATGACCTTTTTTTGCTTTTCAGTCCTTTTACCTATTTAGCCAGCCAATTTAGGGACCTACATTTAACAACTAAATAACACGAATATTGGTGAAAGAATTGTCCTTAAAAATCAGGGGGCCAACGGCCCCTGCCCCAAATGACGCCCCTGTCCACCATTTGTTGATAGGTATTTGTAGTAGTAATAGGGTCCCAAAAGGGGCCATTGGGGCAGGCATTCAATAGGGGTCACGGGTCCGGGTCCCCATGTGGAGCCGCCACTGGACCTACAATATACAATGATCACGTTGTGACGCCAAATCACGTCTACGTAGACCTATTTTATTTAGGAAAACGACGGAAAGAAAACGAACGGTTACAGATGGTAGCCGCCCCAGCTATGATCGTCCCAGCTATTACCGCCCCAATTATGACCGCCCCAGCTATGGCCTATATATATATATATATATATATATATATATATATATATATATATATATATATAGTGATGGCAGACGTTAGCGCCGCATTGGTTGTTTCTGGGTCAACTAGAGCCTATCAGATGAAGATGTGTGGAAGCAGGCCTCTGGGATAGCCAATGGTTTCTGAGGATCTGTGGAACGCAGATCACGTGACAAGGAATCGGAATGCCGATGAAGAAGGAGAGTCGCGGAGGGGGACGAAGAAGAAATGGCGATCGGTCGAATTTATGTCGACGCGTTCTAAATAATTGCCGTTTTAATTAAGAAATGTTTTTTCGAAGAATGAGTTTATTAAACGTTGAAGTAGAGTTCGCTAAGACGTTAAAGTGTTTCTGTGTTTCAGGACCTTTTGATTTATTTGATTAACTCATGTTGTAGTAGAGCGGTGATTTGAGAACTGAATTAGCGTCTTTAGTTACGATCGCTATCCTAGAGAGTATTGAAATTTCTATAGCGCTTCTCGAAAGCTTGGCGCAGTGCGCCAGCTTATTCACGAGCGCTAATGTTATTAAGCTAATGGTTGTGTAACTATTTTTTTAGACATTTGATGGAGACGTCCAATGTGAAATCGTGGACTTTTCAGCCAGTTGGAATTTTGGTAGAAGAAATTTGTGAATTGCAGATATCATGTTTCCGGTATGGTCAGACATTAAAAAGTGTACTGTAGGAACAAGTGTGTAAATAGTTGACGCTTTTATAATTACTGTGTATGTGATTAACTGCATCGTTAAGTTATTTATATGTAATGAAGTTTTTAACACCCTCTATAATCTGCAGGTTGCTATAGATTACCTGTCGCTGTTTTATTTGTGTGTGTTTCAGATAATGACGTGGGTGGCGAGACACTGTAAACTTGACTGAAAACATGGTAGCGAGACTCCTTCCATCAATGAGGCTGCAGGTGAAGTTTTTTGAGCTGCAAAAAGCGCCCGATTCAGCACCAACATCACCTCAAATGACTTTGTCAGCGTCATGTTCGATCATTCCACAGTCTGCATTAGATTCATCACCATCTGAACATTGCGGGTGTGTTTCTCAGTTGACCTGGTACTTTCTCCCGAAGTAATTGAAGGACTATGTCGTCTCTATACTAACCTTTTAACTTCATGTTTTTGTAACATATGTTTAAAATTTTGTGGCCTTTTGTTTGACTTGTGCAATGTAATGTATTGATTTGTGTCTCGAATGCAATTGTGGTATGATATTGAGTGTGCTTAGGTGTGATATGTCCTTTATGTCAGCCCTTTCTTCTTGTAGCAATTGTTCTGCTAAAGGAATTTGCTCTAGCTACAAATCTGTGTTATTAATGAAATAACAACACATGAAATGTACTGTTGCAGTGCTACGAATGAAATTTGGACTTGAGTTACTAATACTGTGCCTTGGAGAGTCGCCTGCACTGCTGTCAATTCCAGCTGCCCAGGTATAGTTTCGTACTAATGATTCAAACATTTCAAATGCATGTTATTTAGTCATGCAATGTCAAAGAGAAAGTGACCGGGAGCAATCTGTGCTGAGCTGTTGTTATAGTGTATTTATTGTTCCGTTATACTAGCATTTTGACAGTTCTGCTCACAGTCCTATGTCTATGGCTGTCACTTTACAGCGGGCGGACAAAATGTCAAGGACAAAATATCAAGGACAAAATGTTAGGTTAGGGTTACCTTTTGTCCGCTGACATTTTCTTCCCACGACATTTTGCCCTCTGACATTTTGTCCTAGCACCTTTTACAGACATGGTACTGCTGACAGTGTTTTGTGTGTGGTCATAAAATTCTCTAAAGTACAAAACAGATATGATACTCTTTCTTTATATAGTGAGTACCAACAAGAAGATATGCATGTTACCAGTCATGAACAGGAATTTGGAGATAAAATGTAAAATTGTTTCTGTTGTCTTTTTAGGATGTACTGTATCTGATCCAGTTCCTTGCATCATTGCAGCCTAACTAAGTGGTCTGCGTATTTTGACAATATGTGCCAGCTATCCGACTCCATATATATAGTACAGTATATAATAACAGTTTGTACATGTAGTGCATGTGTTGTTAACATTGAGAAATGAATCTTGTTATTTTGGCATTTACCAATGAATAGTGTTAGGCTTTTGACTATCTTTTCATGTTGTATATGCAACTAATACAATGTATTTTATGCAATCTTGAGCAGTACGTGCATATGCTCTGGAAAGGACACTATTATTCCAGAATTGCTAAGAAGACCTGCTACTGATTAATTGATTCTGATTAATTTCTGTTTTGGGTTTGTATTTTAAATCGTTTTAAATATTTGTCATTTCGATGATCTAATGCTGGCTTCCTACAGACAAGAACATATTTAATAATACAATATTTCAATATAACTTATGCTGATACCTGACCATTTGTTATTTTTAATATAGCAAACATATTGAATAAAGCATATACTGTACTGACATTTGTCTAATTTCTGATATTAAATTTTAATATGTGTTTGTTATCTGATATTATTAAAGTGATTGATTGATTGATTGATATCAACCAGGGTTATTTCTAGGATTGTGAATTTGGGGTGTCAGGGAAAATCTGAGGGAAGGTGTGGTTATTTTCTAGGATTGTAGGGTTGTGAATTTAGGGAGTGTTGGGAAAATCTGGGGTGTCAGAGTTTGGAAGTCTCTACCGAAAATCTGACAAGCAAAAAAAATTGTATCAAGTCTCAAAAAGTCTGAGCAAAAAAGGTCATCCGAGGCTAAAAGTTGGAAGGTGTCCTCCATTTCAGGGGTGGGTGGTTTCCGGGGCTAATTAATATGCATTTTGTATGCATACCATTGTCACATTCTCAAATTTTGGGGGTGTCGACCTCATATTGATGGGGGGTAGGGTGGGTGGTTTCCGGGGCTAATTAATATGCATTTTGTATGCATACCATTGTCACATTCTCAAATTGGGGGGTGTCGACCTCATATTGGGGGGGTGGGTGTAAAATATCCCTAATATCAGCATTTGGTTATATGCAGCAATTTTGACAAGTCATTGTAATGCAACAGAATACCTCAATGGTTCCTCACATAACCTGTAAAGATAGTACAGAATTATTACAATTTAAATAAGAAAATTATTACCATTTAAAAAATAAAATACCCTTTTAAAGTGGTTTTCAATATTACCTCGCACAAACCCTCTTAAATGGTACTTTGTAATACCCTTCCGCATCTTTAAAATACCTTTTTTGTACCATCTCAGATGGTTTTATAACAATACCTTCACATATGGTATTATGGAAAACCTTTAGACGGTAGAGTTTTAGGCCACCGCTATAATACCTTTTTCAAACCCTTATCTAAACCATTTCTTCTAACAGTGTAGGCTATTTTAAAATCGGAAATAAAATACGTATTAGGCCCATAAGTACGGTCGAATCACACTTATTTAAAGGCCTGTGCGACCTCTCGCCGTGCCCTCCAATCAGAAACTTAGAGGCGGCGGTCGTCTTGCTAAAAGCCCCGTCTAGTATCCACTACAGTTGGAATAGTCTCGTTATTGAAAAACTAAGTATGTCAATTGGTGCTCAGACTGCATATAGTGACTCGACCTTTGTTGGGAGACGAGGGTCCCAGAGCCAACGCCCTGCGCGGAGTTTCTGGATGCATAAATCCGGTTCTGCATTTGGCAGGGGGTCTGGGGGGTCTATTGCATTACAACGCAGCGCCTAAGAACAAACAGTTACTGCAGTAATACTCTTGGAAGCTTAATATAAAGCCACGAGATTGAAATAGCTTCACTTACACAGTGAAATCCCCCCGTGAGGATTTCCCCCTTCAGCGTAGGCGGCCGCCGGGTCAATCGAGAGCCGCAGAGGTCATGATCAGAAGACAGGGAACGAAGAGGTAAATTAAACGGATGAATCAGTTCGTTGGATACTTCCCCCCCGGCCCCGGGGGGAGACTGAGCGAGGGTAACCCGGATGAAGTTCGTTAGTTTGCTAATTTCAAAAGCGTTTCATCATCATCATCATCATCTTACCAGGAGTGTCGTCGGTCGATCGGCTTCTGTGTCGGGTTCCGAAGCTGTAGGCGGGCGGCATTCGCTTTTCGAGGCGGGACCGCTGAGCTCCGGGGCGTAGGTCCCTGGTCCCGGTGGCCGGAACCACGCCTGATCTTTCCGGCGTCCGTACAGCGAGTAATGCGGCGCTCCGTCTCTTCCGTTCCGATAGATCTTCGGTTCCATCTTATAGACCGGTCCAGGACTGGAGGACGGCGAACCGCCTCCGTGTCGAATTCCGAAGGGATAGGCCGGGCCCTTTGCGTGGACGCTGCGGGGATCGTGTTCGTGCCGACCGACGAGCGTCGGAAGACCGTAGCAAGGCCCGGGGCTGCCGTACATGGCGGCAATGGGGCCACGGGGCCGCGTGTAGTTGTAGACCATCGCTTCGACGAAGAACAGAAAGTCTTATTAAAGGGTCGACCAAATATCGGAGTGTGATACGGCGTTAGAGACTGAAGATAACGATTTCTATCATCTTTTATTCTGATTGGATTTCGATCAAAATGGACCTGCAACGAAATGAAGCAAACACAAATGCGTAATATAGGCCTAAGCTAACTGGTAGTTCACGACCTTTACTCCTTTACAATACATTGGCTTCTTAATTCTAGTGTATAGTAAATTAGACCTGTGCGCCGACGCTCTGAGGGTCGGCGGCGGCGTTTGACCGCTCTATCACCGGCGGCGGCGGCGGCGTACAAACGGTTAATACGTGTGATTACAAAGGATACCATATGATATCGTCGTTTGAGGCGGGACCGCTGAGCTGATATATATACCATATGATATCGTCGTTTTCAGTGATGGGTAGTATCTTAGATACATGTATCTAGATACGTATCTAAGATACAACAACTGTATCTTTACAATGTATCTAGATACTTTGAATGTATCGGTATCTTGTATCTGTATCTTAGATACAATTTTTATGTATCTTGTATCTTCTGACTGCTTCAAGATACAAGATACTGCAAATCTACAGAACAAAGAAACAGGAGCAGTTACAGTAGGCCTACTACAATAGTTACCACAGGCCATAAGCATTCTGCATCAAATTGTTTATTATTCAGGCTGATTCAGGCTCAACCGGTTATTTGGTTCTTACTTACGTGCCATGTAATTGTCTAACTCTAAATCAAAAAGCAAATATTATAGGTCTTTGGTCTAAGGCTCAAAGCGTGCCGTCTTGGAGCACATTACAGCTGGAACTCGGAACTTCGGAAGTGAATAATAAAATGGCGGAAGAGAATCAACCACGACTTTTCAGTTCTGCTGGTCAAATTGAGACACCACGTCGCAACCACTTGGGTGACAGCGCATTTGAAAAGCTGCTGTTACTAAAAGCAAATGTCTCCCTAATTAAAAAGGTAAAGGTAAAGGTAGTCCCATACTCGAACGAGCGTAGGGTTTCCGGCGCTGATCTCCGGTACTAGGCAAGCAGCGACGCAGGTGACTTACGCCATTAACCTAGAGTAGGTTGCCATTACTTTCTCTAGACCTGCGTTTTACCTTCGCAGCTTAGCGCTGCTACCAATTTATCGACGCCTAAGCGATGAACGGCTTGGTTGGCCGCCGGCACCACGATTAGACCCCGGGATGGTCACCCATCCAAGTACTAACCGCGCTCGACGTTGCTTAACTTCGGTGTTCTGACGAGAACCGGTCGCACAACGCCAAATAGGCCGGGATGCTCCCTAATTAAATAGACACTAAAATAACACAAAAATGGTTGTTGAAGACTGATTGCAAAAGACAGGATTTTGCCTTGTTTGCCATATGGCAGCTTTTTAGTGTTAAGATATTTCACAACTTTTTTCATATTATTCTGTTTGTGCAGACGCTCACTTTCGAGGGCTTCGACTAATGGAAATGTATCTTATGATGTATCTTGTATCTTAGATACATTTCAAATGTATCTGTATCTAGATACATTTTGTCTAGGGTATCTTGTATCTGTATCTTAAATACATTTTTAATGCAGTATCTGTATCTGTATCTGAGATACATTCAAAAAGTATCTTACCCATCACTGGTCGTTTTTGTTCAATTCTCATGGTCTTTTGTCACCCGGATCATTTGAAAACAATGCTACGAACTTATAATAATCATTAAAAATAAAATTATACAATTTAAGAAGTGTATAAAAATAAAAGTGGTAAATTTCTTATAGATTATATTGCTTCATTATATATCCGAAATTGACCATAAACGAAAACTTTTAAAAAGTTTATGTGCCAACTTAGAAAACAAAGCACCGCCGACATCAGACTAGGAAGATTTAAACTAAACTAAGAGGATTTAAGCAACAAACGCTCTCAGTTACGATGCATAGGTTCACTGCTCGTTTAGTTAACTGTGTACAGTTAATTTTAGCATAATTTTAACATATTTTTGGTCTTCGCGTAATTTTGGAATGAATAATTGATTGGTCTGCGGTTGCAATATGCAAGCGCACAAACAGCCTATGGAGTCGTATGGACTAATCCAGCGTTCCCAAACTTATGACCGGTCAGCTCTCAGAAAGTGACCAGCGTCGCCTCAATGTTTCGCAGGCCTCTGAAAACTCCGTCGGCCCTCGGCTCAGCGCCTGCCCTGTATATTAATGAATAAAGCAGCCGTGACTATAGGCTCTATTATAGTTGGAAAATAGTTTTGTTTAGTGCATACCTGCTGCTTGTTTGTCTTCGTCAGGAAATAACTCGTGGTAGATTCCCTTGTAATGCCGTTTAATAAGAAGCGGCTTCTCTTGCCTTTAGCTCTGCTGCAACTATATGACCAATCGAGTCGAGCGCTTGATAAACCGACGTCCCAGAATATCTGCATCCTGGCTCTGCATGGGCTAAGCGTTGCCTATAGCAACGTAACTCATTCGCGACAACAAACTGACTCTGAGCTACGAACATAACCTGATGGCCAACTTAGAACTCCTACGCCCCCACCTACCACCCCCCCCATCTCTCCCCCACACGTTCTGGAGGGAACCTGAATAAATAATTGCTTTCTGCAGCCTTTCGCTTCTGATACGACACTTCAAACGCGCTAATCATTAATTCGCAGGCGTATAATTTAAATACAGGACAAGTTGACCTTTGACATCAAATTCCGGACAGAAAGGGTTAATGTTCAGTGGAAGTCTACTGTTTGAATACATTCAGTGCAGTGAGGTAGCCAAGAGGTGGTTTGGGGGTTAAAGTTCCCTTGGTTGGCCGATCCAAAAAAATTTATTGCGTATTATTATTCCGTGAGTAACCTAAATGGGCGCCAAAATCTCGATTAGGGTAGCAAAAAAGAAAAAGAAGCAAAGAAAATATCAATATAGTTGTATAGGCACTGTCCTCGCATTCATATAGTTACATAACTAACTTGATCATAAAAATAGTAGATGACGAGCTTTCCTAAGGGACCGTCCATAAGGTACGTCACGCTCGAGGGAAGGTTCTAAGTAAGTGCAACAGTTTGTGACAGAGGGAGGGATAAGGAGTGTGCAACGGAGGTAGGCCTACGTTTCATAGATTTATTATTATACACATAGCCTATGGTGCGTTTTAACTTCCATATCCTCCATAGATTTATTATTATTATTATTATTATTATTATTATTATTATTATTATTATTATTATTATTATTATTATTATTATTATTATTATCATCATCATCATCATCATTATCATTATTACACTGGTCAACAAATTTTATGCAAGTTTTTGTTTCCTCTACAAATTTTGGTGAAACTAATAGATTTTGACTTGCTGAACACAAATATGTAATTAGAATTTCTGTATCACGTAAGGTTTTTAAGAAATCGACAAATTAGCATTTAGTATTGTAACGTCTTCTGCAACATAATCCTACAGAAGGATCTAGGCAATAATGACAAGACATGAGAAAATTATAAATGTTTTGCTGTAGATTTTCGTTTGTAGTCACTGTCCTGTGCTTCACGTATCAGTGACCAACAGTAGTCTCCGATGCTGGCAATGTCTTTGTGAAATCTTTCACCATGTTCATCACTGACGGCGCCGAGATTGTCCGGGAAGAAGTCCAAGTGAGAATGAAGGAAGTGTATCTTCAGTGACATGTTGCATTTCATTGCCTTGTAAGCTTGCAGCAGATTTCCAACTTGTTCAACATAGTTTGGCGCCCTGTAGTTGCCCAGAAAGTTAGCAACAACACCCCTGAAGGCTGTCCAGGCAACATGCTCGGCACCCTGCAGAAGGCCCTCAAAGTGACTGTCCTTGAGCATCTCTCGAATCTGTGGGCCAACAAAAACGCCTTCTTTTATTTTAGCATCACTGGTGCGTGGAAACCTCTGTCGTAAGTATGTAAAGGCTTCACTTTCTTTGTTCATTGCTTTGACAAAGTTTTTCATTAACCCAAGTTTGATGTGCAAAGGTGGGAGATAAATGTTCTTCGGATCAACGAGAGGATCATGTTTAACGTTCTTCTGTCCTGGAACCAAGTCCCTGCGAGGTGGCCAGACCTTTCTCACATAATGTGAATCTCTAGCTCGGCTGTCCCACTCGCAAAGAAAGCAGCAGTACTTGGTGTAGCCTAGCTGCAGACCGAGTAGAATTGCAACAACTTTCAGATCTCCATATATTCCGGTTGTACCTCGAGTATTCTACTGTGTTTCAATAGCAGCTGCATGTTCTCATATGTTTCCTTCATGTAAGCAGCATGTCCAATGGATACTGAAGGGTATGAATTGCCATTGTGCAGCAAAACAGCCTTTAAACTTAACAGCGAAGAGTCAACAAAAAGTCGCCATTCGGATGGATTGTGCTTACAGCCGAAAGCAATCCATCAATGTCAATGCAAAAAGTAAGACTGTCGATTTTTTTTGAAGAATCGAGTCAAGTCTTCATGCCGTTTACGAAATACTGAAATTTTTGTACCTGGAGAGAGTAGATTCCATCCTTGCAACCTAGATCCAAGCAATTCTGCTTGATTTTTTGACAAATCTAAGTCTCTGACCAGATCATCGAGCTCTGCCTGAGAAATCAAATGAGGATTGCTGGATGTCGATGGCTCAAACTCTGGGTCTTCCGTAGCTGAATCATCAACTATCTGCAGCATTTCATCTGTCTCTGCCTTTTCGTCCTCGTCCTCCAGTGTCCAAAACTCGGGGGGGTTGGAACAGGAAGACTCTCGTCGTGTGGAACTGGTCTCATTGCCGAGGCAAGGTTAGGATACTCAATAGACTTCCTATTCTTTGAAGAAAATCCTGTAACATTCGTCATGCAGAAATAGCAATCCGTTACATGATTATTCTGCTCCCTCCATATCATTGGTATGGCGAATGGCATGGATGGACGCTTACCTGCAAGCCAAGCTCGCAGACTGGTAGCACAAGATGAACAACAAATATGAGGTGCCCATACTTTGTCCTGGTCGCCAATTTTGCATCCAATTTTGCACTCATATCCTTTCTTTATGATTGCTGTCATACTCCGCTTCTGTGATTTCAACGTAGACTCTCCACAGATGTAGCAGAACGTGTCACTGCTATTGCGACATCGACGCGACATTTCAGAAACTTTAATTAAATTAGTTCATATATTCATTTCACAGCCTTTAACTAAACAGTTATATTCCATCAAATAGAAAGACTGCAGCTGCTTCCTAGTGCTGCTTGGTATTTATATAGGACTGCGTAACCATAGCAACAATAGATGCTAGGCATGTAGTCTTGAAGACAGGTTTGGGCGCGTCTGGGCATGTCTGGTAATCAGCATGACAAAATCTACCTGGAACACCAGAAATTGCACAGGAAACAAAAACCTTGTTGACCAGTGTTATTTATCCTCCGTGTATATTTATGAATTTATGACGCTGAGTCGATATCAAGTGAACGTATCAAAGCGTATCAGCGAACGAGTTCAAAGAGCGTTCACACCGAGTCCCTCAATAAGTCATTTCACTGAAACAATACTAAGGGCTCGTCCACAAATGACGTAACGCGCCTAGGGGGAGGGGGTCCGGTCGTGCGGACATTTGTTACGAAGTGTAACGAGGGGGTTCCTTAAATGTGACGTCACGCAACAAAAAAATTTAAGTGGCGACCTTTTCTCTTTTTTTGCTTGCCAGGGTATTTGGAGAGGGAAAAATACAAGGCTGACCTTTTTGCTTGTCATGCAGTATGTTTGGAGAGGGAAAACATAGAAGGATGAATGGCCTTTTTTGCTTGTCAAGACTTTTCGGAAGAAGAAAGGGGGTCGGCCCGTTGTTACGTCATACTTTATGAGGTCTGACTGTTTTTTAAGTCGCGTTACGTAGGGGGTCAAAAAAGTGCGAAAATCGCGTTACGTCATTTATGGACGACCCCTAAGACACGTGACAGTAACAAGAGAAAGTTATTCAGGTAGGCTAATTGGGCAAGAAAATGATCGTCAACACTCAAGAAGACGACGACGATTGCGATGATGATCGTAGTTGTCGTCGTCGTCGTTGTCATCATGGCAGCATAATATATATTACCAACGGCAGTTGCTCGGTGTTTCTCCATGGCCTTTCTCAGGTTCGCGTTTCCGCAATTATTCTTCAGGTGACACTAGAGGTCCTCCTCCTTCTTCTTCTTCCGTCTTCTTCTTCTTCTTCTTCTTCTTCTTCTTCTTCTTCTTCTTCTTCTTCTTCTTCTTCTTCTTCTTCTTCTTCCGTCTTCTTCTTCTTCTTCTTCTTCTTCATCATCATCATCTTCTTCTTCTTCTTCTTCTTCTTCTCTTCTTCTTCTTCTTCTTCTTCTTCTTCTTCTTCCGTCTTCTTCTTCTTCTTCTTCTTCTTCTTCTGCCGCTGTTTAAAGGCACCGTAGTTCTTTGTCCAGTCATAAATGTCGTCGTTCATAGGGAGTGAAAAACAGTGCACCAAACGTGCTTGCTAATATTTTTGAAACACGAGTTTTGTCCCATCCGTGCAGCATAGGTCTATACGAAGACACAGGCCTACCATAGGGTCTACAGTGTACACACGCAGTGGCGGTTCCAAGAACTCTTGGTAGGGGTGCAATGTATTTCTAGGAAGATCCCGCCAATTGTAAAAGGAAACAGGGCCTATAGGCCTATATGTACACGGTTTAGAAGAAATCCGTAGTTAGTCAGTAAGTATACTATTAGACTAAAGTACTTCCAATAAATAAATACCAAAAATTTTGGTGGACCGGTAGGGGATGCATCCCCAGTCATCTCCAACGTGGAGCCGCCCCTGTAAGTACGACATTAATCTCCTTCAAGGGGGCTGTAGGCTACTGGGGGAGGGTCTCCGCGGGCCCCACACGGACTCCGCGGGGGCGAGGATGAGTGGGGACGGGGGTCAGCTGGTGAACAAATGGTATTGTAAGTTGCTGTATTTCGTATCACGCATAGTATCAGTCAGTCGCTCGGCCACGACCCACGAGAAGCTGAAGAGGTGATCTCGTGGCCAGAGGACTGCGTCTGTGTTTTGTCTGTTATGTTTTTACATGCAGACCAGAAGTACATGTTGCTGTTTTAATAAACAGCAACATGTAATCTGACCTGCATTAAAGGTGACAGCTCTGAAAACCGACTTGTTGTCTGCAATCACGGGGACGGGCGGGGGTTGGATACAAAAGCCACTTGGGGAGGGGGTTGACCGTAACGGGGCGAGGGATGATTGTTGCCAGTTAACGTGCAGATTTCTACGACTCCTTCCAACGGAAATTCAATCTTTGTAGTCGTCGTTTTTTGTTAGTAGACCTTTTGATAAAGATTGTTAAACGTTTGATATATTATGTCTCAGTATACCGTCTAACTATTTTATTTTGGTTTCCATGGAAAATCACTCCCTTTGAAAAAAGTTTCCTGCGGACGTTCAAGTTCGCCACTAACCACGGAGCCGTCCTCGTAGTGGCCGACCAGTGGCGTAACACTGAACCACTGGCCATGTGGCCGATTCTTATTGGGTAGGGCTGTCGAGTAACTCGAGACGCCAGTATGACTCCAAATTGAGTCGAGTAATTTTTTGGGAGTCGAGTACAGCATAGAATAACTAAATAAGGAATAGAATAGATAAATAAAGAATAACCAAAGAATTTCATTAAAATTTGGCCTACCATTATTACCGGCAAAATAGTTTTGTTCTGTTTCTGTTATACTACACTTGAATACGCTTGAATATCCGAAAAATTGATATGTAACTGTATCTAGCGTTCTGCTTTGGTTAAATGAGGGCCATGACGCAAAAAAATCATGTATTTCGGTTTTACGCGAGTACCGAGTGGCGTAACACTGAACCTAAACTAGGCCGGTTGGCGCAGCCCTACTCGTGGGGCGGCTGGGGCCTCTTGACTCTGAGCCTCGTACGTGGGTCATATTGCTGTTACGCTACTACTTCAGAAATTAGGTCTATGTTATTTGCCACCGGTTCCCACCAGCACGCCCAAGTTAAGCAACGTCGATCCCGGCTCATCCTTGAATTGGTGACCATCCCGGGGTTATGGGGAAGAGATTATGAAGAGAAATACGATTAGAAGGGATAAAGACAGGAGGGAAGAATATAAATAACCTACGATACGCATATGTCACCAATCTAATGGCAGCTACGGAAAGAAAACTACAAATATGTTATTAGACATGGCGACAGAAGCAGAGCCGGCGCGTGGGGCCCCCGCCGGCTTCGGATATTTAAGAGTTTTCATTTTTCTTATTCTTAAGTAGTATTTGTTTTGTTTTTTGCTCGTCAGGCCACTTGAAGAGACAAAATCAGCGTCCACACACTAAATCCTAAAAAGATACAAACATATTTCAACACCACGGCTCAACATTCTCAAAGCTGTGTGAGCAGTTCTGATGTAAGGATCAGAAACATGGACGTTGGCAATAGAAAGGAAGCTGGAAGCTGCTGAGATGTGGTTTCTCAGACGTACGCAAAAAGTTTCAAGGACAGAAAAATAACTAATGAGGAAGTACTAAAAGCTTTTGGTGTAAAAAGAAAATAAGTGACAACTGACAAACTATTGCTGTAATAGACGGACTTTGTGTCATGGTTGATATCGGTGTTTGTGTGATGGGACTGGCAGTTATTAGCCTGGTTTCTTCAAGTAATCTATAAAGTAGGCTGAAAATAATAGTAATTAGTAATACTGTATATTACAATTTTTAGACAATTTGTTGCTGTAATCAGATTACTTTTTCACAGATCAGGTCTTCGTCCTCGAGCTGTATCCAGCTATTGACTTCTCCATGACATCTCTCCAAAGCTCTCTGTCCTTTTTCACAAGGTAATTAGTAATCTGTAATATGTTACTTTTGACATGTAACTATCCCAACACTATTCCCACGTTTCTCAGACGCCAGGCCAAGCGTTGCCCATGTACTCACCACAAGGCAGCCATTACAGAATTATTTGGCAGTGAGATATAATATTTATCTGGATAGGAAAAACAGAAAATTATCTCACCAAATAATTAGTTTAACAATTTTAGGTCTCACATTGAGAATGCAAACCAATATTGTTGCTATATGTATGGCATCTTTAACATTTTGTATCAATGAGTGATTATGTGCAAAAAATGGATTCTTGATAATCTTATGTGGGTTCCAAACTTACTACTATAGCTATCAGGCAGTGCATAAATAAATAGCAAGCAACCTTGAATAATATTGATGCTCTGCAGTCAAAGAAGTCAAATAAAAACGGTTTCAGTTGGCCTGTCCACCTGTCCCACAAAGTCAAAGAGATTGCACTAGTTGCCCTCACACTATAATCTAATATAATATTTATTAGCATTTTCACAATCTAATACAAATGCAAAAATGCAGACATCTCAAATTTTCTTATACATGCATTTATTAAGTGGTTCCAAAACCAAACAGTTCTTTTCTGGATTAAAACAGCAAAGAGTCAAAAAATAATAAATCAAGCAGTTCCAAGTCATTGGATAAGAGCAAGAATCTTTTTATCTGGACCAGAGACTTTATACAAAGTCTTCACAAGTAAACCAAGAATGTACAATGTAAGTTGAAACCTTTAACATTAAACAATAAACAGCAACTTTTGCACAGCTTTTTATCAACATTCAGTACACATTGTTCAATCTGTGGGAGTTTAAAACCACCAAACAATGCATGAACTTTCTTGCAGCCTTTTATGTCCATTAGGAGATCGAACATTTTGGCTCAAATGCGGCCAATCTCTGAATAGTTCAAGAGTATTCAGAATCATTTTAAATTCAATTTTCTAAAACACAAACAACTGGTATAACATGCAAAAGCTAAACAATCTTGTAACTATAGAAAGTTTAAACATTGGATTTTATGAGAAATTTTTGAAAGTGAAGGCAATCAACGAAATATACAACTGAACAAAAAATTCAAACATGTGATCCACAAAAAACCAGGAACAAAAAAGTGTACAAAGCTCAGAAATTGCAGAGCTCTGAAAATTGATTTCAAATGTCTTGCCACCCAAGAAATTAATAAAATAAGAATATGCAATTATAACATACTGTGTTATCATCAACTGTTACATCCCAACGTCCAACAAGATTAAAACCCATTACAAACAGGTTTTATATGTTGTAACAATGTGGCTTTTAGAGCAAACAGTTCAAAAATCCCAAGATTTTAGGCCAATCCAAACCCCTCTGAGCACTCGTGAATTGCTAGCAGCAACATCTGGCGCAGTTTGTCATAAGTTTCGTACGCAGGCAGATCAAGCTGGTTAAAACTAAAAGAAAAAGATCATCACTGCAAACTATGACATATCAGTTAAGTTTCAACATTAATATTACACAAATAGCAATATAATAAAGAAACCTTCATCAAAACATACAGTAATACCCCGTTATCCCACCTACACCCATCTGGCGTTCTATTTTGCCGAGGGGTGGCGTGGCAACATAGTGAGGGCAAGTCAGTTGAGTAATCCATTACAAAACTGTATATATATATATATAAATTATATATATATATATATATATATATATATATATATATATATATATATCCTTCAGTTATAACACTGTAGGCTACAGTATGATAGGCCTATATTGCAGGCGTAAGCACATGCACAGTTCAGACGAGCTTTGTTACAATAATTATTCAAAAGGCGTGTCTGGAGTAGGCCTACGAAAGTGCTCCTGAATAGTAGCCTGTCTTTGAGAAGTTAAACACATGCATTTCACCCTACACTTAACAACGGATAGCAGCTGCATGTCATCTGGGATGGTCAGGTCTGATTGTTCAAAGTAACTCATTGGAGTATCAACGGCAGAAGTCCCTTCAGTGCCAGTAACTTTGGCCGGGCCTCATCGTACTTCTTGCCATTCTCCACCTCGCCAATCGTTATCCATCTCCTCACTGTTATCATCAGTCATTAACTGACATGTCGGCAGGGTATGATCAACCTCAAAATATTCGTCAGATGCCACGGTTCTGAGGTGACACAACAGCCCTCCGCTGGATAAGCAATAAGATGATGAGATGAAGAGTGGAAATAGGCTAACGTCCATCATAGGCATTTCCCACGATGATTGTCTAAAGTTCTCTCTCTTTCTCTCCCTCTCCATTGTAAGCATTTCCCACGATGATTGAATAAAGTTCTCTCTCCCTCATTTTGTCTTTCTCTCTCCCCTCTCTCCCTTTGTCTCTGCCTCCCTTTCTCTTTGATGTATGCCTCATTACAGATGATGGCCGTTCAACAACTCAACAAATGGTACCTCTCTTTCTCTTCCCATCCCTCCCCTGTTTCTTGTACCTTCTCTCTGCTGACACCCAACTACACCAGGGTAGACGATGGTATAGACAGATTTCCTCCATTTATTCGTGCCCATTGGCGAGCAAGCAGGGGTAGATTGCATGGGTGGAAACACATTTCTCTTTTCAGGCTTGACAAAAGCGACAAACAGGGGAGACTTAAAGAGATAAATAACAAGGGAGGAAATCTGCTCTGGGCCTTTCATTGGCGAGAGTCAAGGTGGGTGAGAAAACGAGGTGCGAGATAACGAGGTTTGACTGTAATAATAATGAAATTCTGATTTTTCATTAACACATTCAGTGCCCGGGATGAATATACTATATACAAGTCCTATATTCTATGAGTGGCAACACAATGATTGGCCCAGCCATGAAAATTGGGCTGGCGCTGAATGTGTTAAAATGCAGAGTGAATTAACCAATCAGGTGTCAAGTAATAACCAGCAAGAGTTAAACTGCAAAATATGATAATCGTACCACGTGTGTGCAGAAGGCAGTCGATCAGTTGACCGATCATCGCGATGGATCTGGAATTTCTGCGTACCATTCATTCCTTCTAAGAATGCAAAGCCTTGAAGTGGCACTTTTGACGTACCAGTAACAAACTGCAAAAACCTCGCCCTGTCTGCCTGGTCGAATGAACGCAGGGCTCGCCAAAACCACTGAATCTGTACAAAAAGATAAATATGCATAGATACAGTACATGCAAAACAGTACGTGGAATTGTTGCACCATTGGTAATATTCTGCAGTCAATCTAAACTTGGTGGCACCCCGAAACAAGTACGACAATATAAGGTAGCCAGGAATGTCCACCAAAGGGCAGCACCAAATGGCCATCGGTGCATAACTTGCAATGCTAAATCAATACGGTGGAAGACTTTCTGCAGTGTTCTCCTGCATTTTTGGGTCCCCAATCATAAAACCCTGGTGTCTCTGTTCTTCCAACTGTAATGTAATGCAACAGAATATTTATACAGTGCCTCTTCTGAAGAATCACTCAGAAGTAGTACTTCCTCTGCAATTACTGCAACTACCAGAAACAGTCTGAGAAAATTCACAACAGGAAACCATATTCATCCAATGAAATCACTTCCCTCGTCATGTCCTCCCATCATCACAATCTTCTGTACAGCAATCAATTAAACAATTTTAACAATAAACTTGAAATGTATCAAACATATCACAGTACCACAGTTACTATTTACAACTTACTGTGTGCCAAAGGTCAACAGAGAAACTGTGTAGCCCTGTGGCTTTGAAGCTGTTGATCATTATATTGTTATGACATATGACGTACATAGGCACTCCACATGCAACGGCATTATTATGACGCATGTCATACAGCACTGGACAGTGAAGATGTCAAATATATCATAATACCAAATCTTTCTAACTAAAAAGTCAGTCAAAAATATTATGCACTTCATCACCACTGAACCCCAACCTGAAGTGAATTGGCCTGGTATTTGTGATACTCGGTATTTGCCTTGAGGTCATCGATGTCAATGTTTGGCAGGCCGGAGATGAGCAACTCGAGCTCCTGCTCATTGAAAATGGAAATGAATCGCTTGGGGATTATGCTGTAGAATCCGTCTAAGAACGCCTGCAGTTGCTTCTGGATTGCACCGGTCATTTTCATCTGACAGACGAGCTTCACATACTCCTTTTTGTTTTCCTCGGTCACTCGAATGTTACGTCCATCTGGCTTCAAATCCCTAGTTTCTGTTACTCCAAATTCCTGTATCTGAAATTTCAAATATTCTAGACATATACATGCCATGAAAAAATATCATCTACCAGAGTGCAGAAGACAAAGGGGAATCATTTAATTAGCAGCATAACTCATCTTTAGTCTGAATAAGAACACCTTTAAAGAACATTTATAATAGCATTCCTGCAATAAACTTTGCAACTAAATATAATTTTATAAATACTCTTAACCACAATAAGCAAAAAAACAAATCTATCACAACACCAAATAAAATTAAAATATAAAATTTAATAGCCATCAAAATATCATATAAAATTCTCCAAACTCACCGCAGTGCTAAAGGTAATGTCATATCCCAGGTCTTCTACGTTGTTTTCAAGTAAATAGACAAGACCTTGGTAGAAAGCATAATCTTCGCTTTCCATGTCTGTGTATCTAAAGACAAAGTCACATCGTCAACAACATTTCACTGGTCATAAGCAGCAAAGCTGCTCTTTAAGCAAAAATCAATAAAATTTTGATGCTTAAGTGAAATCAGGTCCACGGTGAGAAGAGTTATCTCCTATGAGCTGCTCTGAGAGTCTAGCCACACTGCAAAATAGCCACATTTAATCCATTGTTAAAACCCATTACTGTCTTATTGGAAAATGTAGAAGTTTAACTGTGATGGTCAATAGTAATTGGTAGTGTACTGATAATCTGTTTAGCTCAATAGGCAGAAGAAAAGTACTGCAACAATTCTGTACATAACAGTGTTCCAAAACCACTAGAAAACTAGAAATATACAATTTATGTGCCAATGGCTTAAAATTCATGTGAACCTTTAGGAGTTTTCAATAAAATGTATCAGCAATAGTATTGAAATTATTATTAGTATAATAAATAGAAACTAGATAATAGCCCTATGCATTATTTACCAAGTCTTTATTTCTTCAGCATTTGCTATGGGCTCATCCATATATTACACAAGCAAAAGTCATATTTTCACACCACAACCCTGCTGCACCCCGTACATTGTTTTGAAACCCCCATGCATATTTACAAATTAGCTTCTCTATCCCTGAACTAAAGTTGTCAGAGCTAAGAAAAGCAAGAAATGTGTTTTACTGAGTGCAAGTGTCTGAACAATTCTCATTACCCATTGCCTGCCCGTGAGAAAGTAACTATGTTCTAATCTAATGCGTGTGATTTCAACCAGTCTTCTGTCTGAGCGGTTACTTTTTTAATTGTTATGTAGGCAATGTATATACATTTGTGCATACGTACGCATTCAGTCGAAACCCCCTCCCTGTACGCAAATATCCTAGATCCAATTACCCTCCTCCCCTCAATGTATACATAATACATGGACGGGTCCTATACTTTGAACAAATATTTCTACAACTAATTACTTTAATTATAATTACAATTTTATTGTAATTCATTATTAAGCCAACTCTCCATATGATAGCTATTTAAACAACAAATTGCTTCATCAACCTAATGTGCATAAAACATAAGCAATATTCTTCTTTCATATTGGATTATAGGGCCAATAAAGCTAACATTCAGAGTAGATATTCCCATAGTCAATGATACATGGATAAATAATAAAAGGGTTGATGAAATTTAGGGCAAAACCTCTTTCAACTCCCTGCCTCTGAGGTGACAGTAATGTCAGTCAGCATATTGGAAACCAGCATAAAAACAGCACGGCTAAATCAGAAAACAAGATACTGCAAGAAATTGAAACGATTGAAAACATGAAATGGGATCTTACTTGACTGGAACTCCAAGAATGTGTTTATAGAAGGACCTTGTGAAATAGCACTCCAACAGTTTGTTGTCGTAGATGGCCTTCGCAATGATTCGCCCAACGAACTTGAAATAACTCAGGTGATTGGAGTTGCAGTGCGATGAAGAATTGATTGTATATGTCACCCGGTCACCAGGCGATGTACAAAAGAGTGCATAGTTAGGATTGAAAATTTCACGTGAGATTATCACATAGAATTCACGCAACAGTCCACCAGCATCTTGACCTTCTTCCCCTACAAGAAATAAAGCCAGAGTGCATTTGACATATATCTTGTACAATGTACGCTGCACTAATAGACAACCATTGCTCCTGTGAACGTTACAAAAGCCAACTCTATTGCTTTATTCAGAAAGAATCTAAAGACACGCTTCTCCAATATCTCATTCAAGTGACATTTGTTAATGTGCCCTTTTCACTTTGGCCTTTGTCAAGCACACAACGCTATAAAATTTGTCCTGATAATAATAATAATAATAATAATAATATAATAATAATAATAATAATAACAATACAGCCACTCAGTTAAAACATGAAAACAGCTACTGCAATGCACCATCACAAATGAAATCTCATATAAAGTGTAAAGCACTCTTGACTTTGACCATGTTTCTGCACTATATAAATTGACTTACTAACTAACCAACTAAATGCAAAATCCATAAAAACTTCAAAGACAGAATACAATGTGTACTAAGGAGGTCACGTATCCTCAGGTCAACCATAATTGGTAACCGCCAGGATGACCAATTATGGTTGTGCCAATAGACACCCGAAGTAGGGCTAAGCAGAATAACTCAGAAAGGTCAGCGAGTGCGACTCACCTTCAAACACAATGTAGAATCGGTGCTTCCATTCGTCTGGAGTTCTTCTGTGAAGATCTCTAAATGCGTCCTCAAAGACACTTTCACGGTGGACGTGAACAGCCAGGTCCTCGCGTCTCATTCCCTCGGCCAGTCGGTCAAGCTCCTGCCTGAAATATCGCCTCTTAACATCGAAATCCAGAACCTTCGTATAGTCTACGAGGACTGAGAATGGACCGTCGGCAAGATGTGTAGTCGACTGGCGCAGAATCTGATTCAGAACAGTTCTGTGTGTTTCTAAATAAGATATTCACATTGGAAATTAATCACTGAACAATCTCATGTCTGTTATAGCAATAATGCATCACATAACATCGTCATATTGTGTCTCTGTCCTGCACAGCATTAATCGCATATTCACCTGAAGCCTATGGTTGAATCTAATTCATTGTCACATCACAGAGTTTGAAAGTCAACAAATTGCAAATATTTTCTAATAACTATATCCGAAAAGCAAAATCATGCGAGGAAAAATACTACTAGAATGAAAAAATACCGGCAAAACTGATAAATTTCTGTGTGTCTTTGCTAATCGGAGCTGGTGACGACTGCAATCCAGGATCAAGGCGATTAGTGTCGAGAGAATGATCAACTTGAGGAGTAGCAGGAGACATTGGAACAGCCAGATCTCCAGTAACATGCGCCAACTGGTCTTCTCTTCTATGACTCAACTGACTTCTTTTGCCTTCTTCTTTCTCACCTGATCAGGTCATAAAAATGCAATATTACATTTGTGTACACATTTAACTAATTAATTATTTATAGAAACATCAAATCAAATGACTTAAAAACAGTGCTTTTGATTAATGGAATTTCACTTATACAACGCCCACCCGCATATAATGAGCAACTGCACACAAAGTGTGACAAATGCAAGCGAGATAAAGCGATCGGAGCACTGTTTGGATTATAAGACTGAAAAATGCACAGGGAATAAGCGTAAATACACCAGGACACAATGTCTGTGAAGAATACCGATGTACTTAACAATAGGGCAAATGGCAATGGCTTAGCTGTGTGCGTGGCCAATAATGAAGCAGCTGTCGCATGCTTAGCTGGAAGGCCATTTCTCTGTCATATATTGCTTGAGTTTAACAATAAGGCAATGTCAGTTTCAGGAACCATTACACCTGGGATTAAGACTTTCCCTTATTTTCATACCCACAGTTTGACTCACAACTCAGCACCTGGGAACAACCAATATGAAGTGAGCAAAGCACCAAGACACTGGCAGGTAAACAATGAATTAAACTTTGCAATTGTCATGTCTGTAACCAACGGATGACAACATCTACCCACCAGCATGCACTAAAAAGAACGCTTCGACGGCCGGCTGAAGAACGAGAACAGCGTGACTGTCTGGCATCTGCGCCAATTCCGTCAAACAGCCTCCCAAAGTGTCCCACAATTCATCCAAGCAGATCTGGTCGCTCAAGAACGGCAGCACAACTTCCTCCACTAACTCCACTTTGGCAGATCTCGGTTTATTCTCCTTCGCTGATCCTAAATTCATCCAGTAAACAAGTAATTCTGCTGTAAACATGCAAAACAATGCACTTCTTGTGCTGTTCTTGATATCTAATTAGTCTACTTTGCTTGAAGAAGTTAGAGAAGAAGAAGAAGAAGAAGAAGTTAGAGAGAGAACACTGCCACACTCATGGAAGTCATCAGAAAGAGAAGAATGAAATGGACTGGACACATACTCAGAATGGAAGAAATTAGAAACCCAAAATTAATTTTCAACTACAAACCAGAGGGAAGAAGATCTAAAGGAAGACCACAAAGACGATGGATGGATGGATTGGAAGAGGATCTGCACATGGCAGGGCTCAATCTCAATGGAAAAACTGACGGAAGACACAGAATGATCTTGGAAGAAACAGCAAAGGACAGAGAACTTTGGAGAGATGTCATGGAGCAGTCAATAGCTGGACACAGCTGGAGGATGAAGACCTGACCTGACTTTGCTTTATCTATCTTTGATAATAAGAATAGTCCAAGAAATGCAATCAGACTGTTGTTTAAATCTGAATGCACTCTTCACACACACAGTGCAAGCAAGTGAACAACCAAGTGCAACATCACTCAATAACAATCACTCAAGAAACCGCAGATTAATTATCAATTATTTACTTACTTATTAGATTTGCTTTATTCAGCAATTTAAATCTCATTCGAAAATCAATCCCCCAGCAATTATATATCAGCAAAAGAAATATCACAAAAGTAATAAATCTACCAAATCAGGAAATTATTCAATTTTTTTGGAAGTTCAGCATATAATTTAAACATAATGGTCCGAGTGAGAAGCTTTACCAGGAAGGTCAACATCCATGGGTGAACTGCCAACACCCGCAGCACTGTCAGATGGGGCGGCAGCGGCGGCAGCAGTTGGCGGTACTGAAGCTTCACCAGATGATGTGCTGGGCTCACTGACAGCTGCAGGAACTGTTGCCTGACTATCCGTCTGAGGGTTTGGCTGTGACGTCTGTCCAGCTGTCTGTGCTGCGATTTGAGCCGCCAACTCTTGTGCTAATTCAAACCATTTCAAACAAAACATTTGCTAAGAAATCATGTCAGAACTTGAGAATAAAAAAATGCAACAGTCACTTTTTCAATTTAATAATATGAATAAGAAATATGATAGCTTTCTCCTTTAAGGTCAGTAGAAATGAAATTATGCCACATGGGAATAATAGAACACAAACACAATGAATTCCATTTCTGTGAAATTCTATCCAGGTTGACAACACCTCTGCATTGCACACACCTGACATTTTTGTTTATAACAAATCCTATATTACGCAGGCAATGTGCGTGAAAATACGGTAAGTTACACACAAGCAATGAGTAATAAAATGCTCACCAGCTTTGTTCGCTTTTCTCGCAGCAGCCCTAGCTGCGTCTCTCAATTGTATCACAACCTTAAGAATACGCAGCAGAAAGTGTTGGCTCGAAGACTTGCTGGTCAACTGTTGCATCGAAGGCAACTGAAGTTCACGGCCATGACCTTTGATCTTCGATGGTGCATGGACAATAACGTTACCACCTCCAAACCTACAGTTAGCACGTATATACATAACACATTGAGTACTGCTCCAGAAAACTTAAGAAAGATCAATATTTAATAACCTAGAAAAATTTCTTTAAAACCAACCCCTTACCGGCCGCCTCAAACATATTCGCGTAATGTCATTGCCCACATAGCGGCCGTCCCTAATACATTCGCCTAAAGGCTAAATACATCCTTGGTATCGTTGTCTTCAGTAAAAGTAATTGAGATATTGTGTAGTCTTGTAGATTATTTGTCAAAAATCTAATTTGTTTCCCCCACCGTGAGGACAAGAAGAAGTCTGCCAAAACTGGCAGTTCACCTCTGTGCAGATGACCCAGCCTACAGCCAATTTTAGTGGGATTTTCCAGTGATAATTGGCTTTGAATCGTCTGATTAAGAAAGCAAACCCAATCGAAAGCTGAATTCACGCATTAATTTAGAGTTTTTGACAGCAAATAACGAAATTTTTTGAGTTTGTACCAGAGTTTTCATGTTCTGATGAGCAGACATTTGGACAGCCTCTGTGAGTCGATTTATTTGGGTCTCTGGGTCGAAATTCAGCGATTTAAGACGGAACATCATAACAGAATATTAGATGTGACAGATAAATCAATTTTTAAATGTTTCCTTAACTTTTTCGTTTCAAAATCTGAAGTATTTAAAATTTGAATGTATTTGCAACTATTGTACCTGTCGTGAAGAACTCCTTTCTGCAGAGAAGCAGACAATCCAACTCCGTCCTCCATACCTTCGTCCTCTTTTCCAACAAAAGTCATATTTTCCTTCAATTGCAGAAGTTCTCCTAACAACATCCTATAAAAAGACCAAATAGAATATGCTAACATAAAATACAATTATTAATAAAATAAACCATCAGACAATAACATTTATTATAATCAAATTGATTTCCAACATCAATATATAACAAAGAGCGTGTAATAATAAAGGGCAAGTGATTCTGTGATGTGATCTACTTAATAAATTCAATCCAATGTAATGAGCTCATGCCTTATGTGCTGGCACACAGTCATGCCAAGCTTCTGCACTCCCTCTAACAGCAGTTTCAAGATGGAGTTTCTCATTCCAGCGCTGGCCTTTGACAACTGCAGCAAGAGATTAGTCGCATCCTCGAGTCCCTCCTCCGAACACCACTTGGAGATTAGTACCTGTTGCAAGAAGACAACAGCTTTACAAATACAAATCCCACTGCAACAGTCTTCACTGGTGTTCTTCTGAGTTAAATTCGATGACACAGGAAGTCAAAATTTAAAAACTGCAACAGAAAATGGATGAAGGATCTCCTGAAGTCTTTCTAATTTCTAGGTTAAGCATTTTAAATTTTTATGCTTAAATTTGTTTATTCAGAACAAATAAGACTCAATATGTGGTGAAATACATAAAATGGACTTCTTGAAATAATGGAATACTCCAAATGTTATTGTTAGGGCTGTGTCCTTAATGCATTTTTAACCAAAAGTTTTTTCCACGTATGCGATTTCTGCATAAATATGCAGCAATTCTATCTGCATTTTTCTCTGTTTTCGTCATATATATAGCACTTTTTCCTATTTTCCTAATATAGACATAAATTTACAGATCAGAGCCTGTTTCGATGGTCTGGATGACCTTACTTGCTCGTCAGCCTTTTTTAAACTGAAAAACACAGCAATTTCCGCATATATGCAAGACAAAATAGGCACATAAATGGTTAAGTGTGCGCATAAATTAAACATTTCCGCATTAGCCCTGCACATTCAGAAGTTCTGAGGTACTGCATAATTCTAGAAAATTGCCGCATTCAATGCACAGGCCTATCTTATTAATAGTAAACTATGCATTCAGTGCCAATATGAAAGCAACAGAAATGTCCAAATAAACCTAACAGAATAAGGATAATTTCAAGTAGACAGTCTACTTTATAAAAGACCAAGAAAAGAAGTACAGTTCTGAAAATAAACCCTGCTGTACGTTATTCACTGGGCCAAAATTCCATAATGAACAAATTTAGAAGAAACTTCTTACAATTTAAGACAACACATAAAAAAGTTCAAAACATTCCAAGTTAAATGCCAATCTAAATGCTACAATATGTATCAAAACACAAAAACTCGTCATTCAGTTCAACATTAGCTAAATCTTTATTTTTAACAAAATAATACCACAAAAAAGTTTTAAAATAAATTTTCAATGAGTTCAGACATCAGAACCTTTAGGAACAGACTGTATGCAACCATTTAAGTTTTACAACAATGTACCTCAACAGCAAGTTTCAGTTGACAGTCGAGGATGAGGCACTCTCTGTCATCTTTTGTAGCCTCAGGACCTTTACTCGAATGAGGCATCATTACAACTTCCTCAGCTATCAAAGTTAAAAACACGCAAAGCATGAACACATTCTCTGCAAATAAAATTCACGTCGACACAATTCGCAGAACGAATGAAACAACAAATACATAAACCAATAGAAGGCAGATGAGAAAGTGACATCATCTGCAAAATATGACAATTCATTAGACAATTCAACAATGATTGTTAGGTGTTACCATGGGCTTTTATTACAGGACTGACCACTAAATGACCTTCTGCATTGGTACATCACAAGACATTCAAAACAAAAGATCATTACAGCTGCACTCAAGTCATACAATGCACAAATGTGCAATTGTGCATGTTCTGTGGCAAAGGAGAAAAGAAAGTGAACTGCAATTCAAAGATTGTAAAGATGGTTCACAGCAATACCTCAACAGATATAAATAAGCATGTCGAAAACCAAGCAATTTTAAATTCTGTGCAAATTAGATCAGATTTAGAATCACCATTAACCCTAGAGTCCTTTAAGAACAATATTTCGGCTTGCTGGTCCATTACAAATGCCTGCAGGGCTAATATTTCAGTATTATTAGGGGCAGAATGATGCTTAGATGAACTAGATATGGTTGTATTTACTTATGATAGGAGCATTTTGATTTATGCTAATTTTTGGCAAAAAGAAAGCATTCGAGTGAACATTGTAAGACTGAGCAAGCACAAGGTAAGTGGTAATCATACTGCTGGCGCTGAAATGAAAATGAAACATTATTCTTTTGCTTCTGCCAGAAATAAAATACAAGAAAGCGATGATGGTGTTACTGGTATTATTTGCACATTTTTTATTAATAGATGCAGTTGATCCTGCCGCTACATTTAAAAGACAAAATTCCCAAGAAATTCATAGGAAACCAGTGGAATTGGGATATTTTTTCATAGGAATACAGGAACAATAAGGTTATGACATAAATCAGGCCTGGAATCCTACCAGTGGAGGCAAGATGCTAATAATTAAGTCTTCAGTCAGAACACAGAGTACAGTACACCATAGCATTTTCCCAATAAAACACCCCCACAAATATAACACAAGGAATGCAAACTCCAATACCTGGCGCAGTTCCTCGAGCACTTGCACTGGTGCTGGATGCTGGCGTCTGAGCGGTCACGTCCGGCAAAGCGCCAGATATGAGACCCAGCAACCGCAGCAGCCTGTCTGTCAGCAAATGACTGCGTCTAACAACAGGATGCGACAACATCATCATCAGCTGTCCCAGAGGAGACGACTCGTAGCTGGCAGGGACGACGCCACAGTCAATAAAAACACTGCTCTGCAGCCGTGGAATCCCTTTTCCCTTTTTCCCACCAACCATGCAGTCAAGTTTAACCAGCAGATCCCAGAAATCGGTGCTGGATTTAGTGACATCGGCTTTTCCAGACGGAACCAAGTCCTTTCCAAGTGTCGTCTGGTCTGGTTTTGAATCTTTTCCCTTAGACTTTTCGTCCAATTCAGGATCTTTGTCATCTCTATCTTTCAAAGTATTGATTGATTTCAATTCTGGCAGAAACTGACTGGGAAAGCTCTTTGCCAGAGAGATCAGAGTGTCGAGAACGTGTCGGCAGACGAGTGCCGACGCCTGCGGGTGGATGGAAATCCCGGTGGCAGCGGGTCCCACGCCGCCGCTAGCACGACTGTGGTGACGCTTCAGGTTGCGCTGAAGACGAAACACGTTCGTCTGCGACCCGAGAGCAGCGCACAGATAGACGTTCAGCCAAGCAGGAAGTTCGTCGTTCAACTGAGAATCAGCCTCCAGTGGGCTTCCATGTTCACTGTTGTCGTGGTGACTTGCCCTCTTCTTCAGCTTCTCCTTAGGAGAAACAGCAACTCTGCGTTCGCTGACGACTTCGTCGGCTGCCGCCATTTCTTGAATCGAGTCAGTCAGACGCTGCAACACTGACAGCAGCGTGTTGATCACCCACGTGCGCGTCGGGGCGTAATAGCACAAATTACGCAAAACTCTGTGCAGGCGGTTTGTATTCAGCTTAGAATCATCGACGAAAAGTAACACCAAAAGGCAGGTAAGCGCTTCGTGATCCAACAGGTGGCGCCCTCTGAGACGGACCAGGTTGGCATTGGTCACCGCAGCATTGGCCCTGCTGGTTGTCCAGCCCCAGTGCGAACCACTCCCTCTCATCGCCGTCTGCCTCAGAGAATAGTGAGAAGCATTTGGACGAGACGTCAGTGCTGCATTCAAAACAAAACTATAAATCATGAGACAAATTGCTCACATTGCATGCAAAATTGTTCAAAATCCCAAATAACTGCCAACACTGATGCATCTGGTTTATCGATAATAAACCAGATGCATCAAACACAAAAATCAAACTAAGTGTTCCAATTGCCAACCAAAAATGCAATAGTTACTGTCACACATACTTGAAAGGAATCATTACAACTCTGGTATATCAAACTATTCACTTTCCATTACTGTTATGATTATCTACTTCCAATACAAAACAGAATTTTAAATTCAAAGCCAATAAATACCTTATAAATGTAATTTAAAAGCATGAGTATTCATTCACTTGAGCCAGTATGTAATGAACAGTTTACTTGTAATAAATCCACGACTGTAAATTGCTATTTAAAATTTAAGTATTTAAATACTACCAACTGTCAAGTGCTTCATTATTATTATTATTATTATTATTATTATTATTATTATTAAACTGACAATTTCTTGTGTGCCATATTACCAAAATGTCAGGAGCAAGGGCACATTACAGAGTCCAATAAAAATATATAAAATAACAGTCATCAAAAAAAAAGAATGGAAAACAATCTAAGGCAGAAGAGAATAAGATTTTCTAAACAAGTCTTTAGATTTTTCTTAAAGGACGTCAGAGAACAGGATGATTTCACAATTATCGGAAGATCATTCCATGTCTTTGGCCCTGACACTGCAAATGACCTGGAATCAAGTGATGTTTTACAACAAAGTCTCCAAAAACTGTTACTCTTATGAATCCTATGATTTTGTGTTCTGAAAAATTAAACAAGTGCAAAACCCGAAACAACTACTGAAAAGCATTTCACCTGACTGCCGAAGAATTCCCGACAGGAGACCCGCACCTTGGGCAAACAATCTTTCCTGCACAAGTCTCCTGTGTCTGTCCTCCATCTCTCTCCGCAAAACATTTGCTTCGGCAGCCAATTCTGGTGGAAGGATGGCAACCATGCTGTCATCCATGTCGGCCAAAACTTGTTGACGAAGAGCAGGCGGCAGAGACTGAAGAAAAGTGGCGGGGTCGGTCGGTGCTTCTGGATTCTCGCGGTTTGCCTCACTCGCCAGGCGACTCTGCTCGGCTCTCTGCTGAGCCAACACCTGAAAACAATCAGACTACAATCACCTTCCCACTCACATTAACTCAGATCACTGCAGAAACTACCTCAACAGAAGAATTTCATCACAAGCAAGATACAACAATACACAAATATACATAGGGGCCATCCATATAGTACGTACAAAAAAAGTCATATTTCAACCCCCTCCCCCTGTTGCACACCGTACATTTTGGTTATCCCCTATGCATATGTACAAATTAGCACCCCCGCACGGTGAAAATTAATTTTTATCCATAGCCAAAAAGCATTTGTTTACTATTAAATTAAAGGTTTTTAATATTAAAATAACCGTGGGAACAATAGTCAGGACCCTTTGTTTGACCGTGAGGAAGTAATTTTGTTCAAATCAAATGTTTGTGTGAATATACCAGCCTTCTATCTATGTATAAATTTGAATGTGCGTACGTACAAATTCAGTTGTGACCCCCCTCCCCCGTACGCTTCCATACGCAAAATCGCCTAAATCTCAAACCCCCTCCCCCTCGGTGCATATGTACTATATGGACGGTCCCATATGTACTAGCTGTTCCCAGCCACGTGTTATTGTGGCTAAGTCTGGCTTCAGACGGATAAGCTACTGCATAAGCAACTGCGAACAGCAGACTCTCCCCTCCCCTTCCTTCTCCCTCTCCACCTCACCCTCCCTCTACTCTTCCTATCGCTAACCCCCTCCCATATTTATGGTTGGAGGTGCAGAAGCAACAATAGTTGAAGTTGCCTTCGGAAACTCCAAGAGTGGTTGGAGGTCCCTTCAAAACCTTTAACAAATACCACCCGGTTAAATTATTTTTAATTGCTACGACAATACAATAAAAATGTTTGAAATCGTTATTATTTAATTGTAGATGTTTAACAAGGACAGACAACCCCTCCAACAGTGGTTGGAGGCCCCTTTGAAACCTCCAACACTCTCCAAATGCCACCGTAATTTTGTCTGTTGACATAGCTCAATGACACAGCCATTTTGTCTGTTTTGCTCGTTCGTTCCATTCGGGGCGTGGCCCAAGTGTTGCTAACTGGGATTGCATGATTTTCTGGGTTTCCAAAAGGGATATAAGGCTAATTTTAGGTCAAGTGATGTTTTCGTTTTCTATGCTGCAGCATTTAACGCATTTTGAATTTGTTTTGAGACAGCTCCGCTATTTTGATTGCTAAATTATGAAATGATTACCAAATATGCGTTCAATTTGGCAACGGGCAACTGCGCATATGAATCCTTGATGTGATGAGGTTGCAGTTGTGTCAATTAATAGTGCGGATGTGGCAAGTAGGTGGTTAAACTGCGATAAATAGTGCGCTTGAACTAAGTAATTTTCTGCACTAAATCCGCTATGTTTGATTGGAAAATTATGGAATTATGACTAAACAGATATGCCTGTGAAGAATACTCATATGGCTGTCGAAAACGTAAAAATCAATCAATGCCAACTAAGTTGTAATTCAACACGGCTTAATTCCACGGGTGGCACTTCTAAGAAAACCAAATTTTCATTTTAAAAATCCATTTTTGACCAAAAACATGGGTTTTTCAAGTAACAACACGCTCATATTCAACTGAATGGTTGTGTAAAAGTTTCTAAGCAATCGGTGAAGAACTTTCCTAGATTAGCAATCCCGAAGAAAAACACACACACACACACACACACATGAAACAGTGAGCCAGAAGGACTCAGGACTCTTGGAAGCCCCTGGGACTTCTGGACCAGGCCCGTATCACAGCACTTCCCACCTCCCCTGACCCAAGGTGAATCATTCAGGTCAACTGCCTCAACATCTATGGATGCACAAGAGAACAGCACCAGGGTCAAAGCCCCTAACCACGGACATGATTTTGAGGCAGCGCAACAACCCACTGCTGACTTTGCGAGGTAATTATAATTATAATGCTCATTATAAGGAAACTGATTTGCACTAAGACGCTATTTAACCCCTTTACCGTGCATTTAACTGTAACTCAATGTAAAATGGATGGATATATTCGGGGTCCCCGGTAAAGGGGTCAACTGCATGAGTCTCTTTTAAATAATTTTAGCGTGTAAAATTTAGAAGCAAATGATGTCATAACACCTCTTCCTGGATGTTGGGTGGCAGAGCGGCCAGAAACTCTGGATTCACCTCCGAAACTCCGAGTGACTGAGCCTCCTGCTGCTGCTCCTGAGCTCTCTGACGGATCCTCTGAAGCCGTACCTGCTCGGAAATCACCTCCTGGCGAATATTTTCTGGCAGAGCAGCCAGAAACGAAGGATCCACGTCCTCGGGAAGCTCAATGCCTACATTAAGATGACACGAATAATAAAATGTTACAGTGGAAAGATAATTGTAGGTTTTCATTTAGATAAAATTAATTATTTTTAAGACAATAAAGTTTTAAGAATGCTCATCAAGGAACCACATCTACTACAATGAATACTTGCAATGATGACAATATGAAACTATTATCTGCATAATGACAAGAATCCAGTAGCACCCTAAGTGCAGATGGAATTAAACACTAGTGCACCATAAAGCAAATAGCAACTAAGACATGAAACATCTACACTAATGCCACTACTGTCCAAATGAATAAGCAGTTCCACTGTAGAAAGTAAATGTCACTATAGTCAAACAGAACACTTACCTCCATACATGTTCGGCTGACGACTTGCTTCACCAGAAGATGTTGCTATTGCTGCTTCAGCCACTGAGCTGCAAAAGTCCAAAAATAAGATTGCCAAAAGAAATTTTATTTTGTTTTCTTTTCTGTCATCATCAGCAAATTTAGGCATACACATAAGCAAACTAAAATCATCAAATTCACAAGATTATTCAAGTTTCATAAACCAAATGTCTAAACAACAACAACAACAACAACGAATGAGTCAAACAATGGTGGATGTTCATGTTCAACACAGAACTTTATTCTTCTTGAATCAGGTTTTTGAAACAGTTGCACATGTACAATAAAGACTTTTTATAATGGCACCACATACAATGCAACCCCATTATGTCAACACTTCAATTATGGTCCTGGTGTTTTTCATTTTAAACCAGACAGATAAAATGACTCCTGACTATTTATCTCATTCTTATGAAGTCTCAATGTTTTTCCATAATATTATATAATAATAATGTCAGTGCTCTCCAATTAAACAATTAAATGACGCCTTGTCCTCAATGAAGCGCTACCAGCAAAGGTATACTACAACAGTTTATGATAACAAGTCTTATGACTGGGCACACATCAAAACCCTTGAAATTTATGCTCAACATAACACCCACTGCTACTGCTGCAGAAAAGTAGCAGCGGGTAAAAGATTACAAAGCAGCAGTTCCAGTACAAACTGCTGAAGATGATATTGTGTTGCAGACAAGTTGTTCAATAACAGTTGAGTTACAAGATCCTGCATGTCTAATTTGCTGCACTAATACAAAGAACTAAATGCATAACAGATGTCATACTAATTTCTTTAATATATAAACACACTGTCTAAATAGAAGTCCTATAACAGCAAATAGATAAAGTTTAGATTACAGCTGGAATTGGAAGAGCAAAACCATTGCATTACAATACAGTTTAACCCTTTACCCATTTGCCCCAAGAATACCTGTCCATTTTACATTACAATACAAATAAATGATCGGGTAAAGAGTTAATATCACAAGCTCAACAAAGAGTCAATAAGGACAGTTTGACTGCAAAACAATTGAACATAATATGAGAACTTCTGTAAATCAAAAATACCATCTCTATATGAAGACAAATAAAAAGACAGAAATTCAACTCACCTTAAGCTACTTGCAATGTCCGTGCTTCCACTGGAAGTGGTCGCCACAGGAAAGCTCTCTGATGCTGTATTAGAAGCCGAAGCAGATGGTTCGGTTATAACTGGAGCAGTGACTACAAAACAGGCAACGAATGAAAACACAATTTACGAAAACAAACTACAACACACATCAACTCAGTAAGCTAACAGTAAAAGACTCAATCTTGGCTCTGAAGCAAATCATTTCAAGAGACATTTCATACGTGCAGATGAGATGCAATGACAGGCAGTCTCAGCAGAGAACAACAAAAATTTAACATCAGTTATGCCGATAAACAATAAAGCCAACTTCCTACGCCAAATTAATGACTACAAAGAATTATTTGTTCTTCTATATAAAAACAGGAAAGAAAACTAAGGAATTATGCTTTTTAAATTTCTGTCATATAGAAAAGGAAAATCTTATAGTATGAAGACTGATAAAATGCCACCAAGTTCCTAGAACAAAGATCAAATAGTAAACCTAATTAATATATTAAAACATCATCTGTTGTTCTAAAAAGAATTACTAAAGAAATTAAAATCAAAACTATTAAAGTCCCGTAAAATCAAGTCATTGCTAAAATCATGCAATTATTCTGACAATAACTTCTAATTAAAAACTAATTTCTACAATAAATACAACTTGAATGGCTAATAGGAACAGATATGGAAACTGTACTATCACTCATATAACAAGCACCCATGCAAAAATGTACTTGCTTATAACAAATAGACAAAAGTATGTGATATGCAACTTCAGGAGCGGTTTTAGTGCACAAGAATGCGTATAGGGCTAAAAAGAGCTACATGGGCTAAAAATAGCAGAATACATATAGTTCATGAGCTAAAAAGAGCAGCACCTGACTGGCTGGTTGAAACTGCTTCACTGGATTGATCAGTTGGTCCAGGGTAGACCAAGCGAACGGAACTGCCCACGAACCAGCCACCATCCTCTGACTGATTCAAACTGTTCATACACAATGACACATCATCCAATTACAAGAAAACTGAAGCTAGATTAAATCACGTCAGGAAAGTCAAATACAATCTGCCACATATTGATAAACACCTGTGCTACAATAAATAAGCCTAAAAAGATTTTCTATAATCAATCATTTATAAAGTACAAATAATTAATTAATAGCTACATAGGAGCAAGAAATAATATAAATTGACTATCATCACATTATCACACAAATAATTTGGGGAAATGCCACGGCACAACAGTCACATTATAAGTATCTCAACAGAAGAAGTTCAGACACTGACTCTTGAAGGAAAATTGGAGTCATTGGATTTTCTGGAGTTGCTGGTTCTGCCGCTGCTTCCTCCGGCGTGTGCATCCTAACGGAAGCGTCATCACCAACATCTGCTGCAGCAACCTCTGCAGTCCTGCCACCAACCCTCAGTGGCCACTGCAGTCGGAAACTCCTGCACAGCGGAAGAATTAGCCATAGTGGACGATGAATCCAACGGCTCTATTAATACTGACACCGGCGCAATCGTCTGCTCACCCAGGGCAGACGACACTGTCTGGACAATTGCTACAACAAGAAATTTGCATCAAGCATGAGAAGCACAATAGATAAATTACATATTTCTCAATCATAAAATAAACGTAAACCTCTTCTTCTATTAAAAACAATAACAACAATAATAATTATACATATAAAGTCAGTTTATATACTGCTGTGCAGAGACCAGAGTCACAGAACAGGGTGCCAAACAATAAAGACAAAAATGCACAGAATGGAAACAGTTTCAGGAGGCTAAACTATCTAGAGATAGCACTTTGCTAACTTCTCTAGCAGTTGGTTTCATGCGTTTGGACCTGCAATAGCAAAACAAAGTTCTCAAAACTGTGTAGTAGGCCTTGGTATCTCTAGATTTTATACCACACAAGACCACAGGCCAGTTTCTCCCGACAGTTGAAAGTCTACAAAATTCACAGAGCTCGGAAAGGGAATTGGCCACTGCATGCCCTGAATGAATAAGGATTAGATGCAAAGAACATACAACAAATGAAGAAGTTAGAGAGAAAACACTGCAACCAAGCATCATGGAAGTCATCAGAAAGAGAAGAATGAAATGGACTGGACACATACTCAGAATGGAAGAAATAAGAAACCAAAAATGAATTTTCAAATACACACTAGAGGGAAGAAGATCAAAAGGAAGACCGAAAAGACGATGGGTGGATGGATTGGAAGAGGATCTGCACATGGCAGGGCTGAATCTCAATGGAAAAACTGACGGAAGACACCAAATGACCTTGGAAGAAACAGCAAAGGACAGAGAACTTTGGAGAGATGTCATGGAGAAGTCAATAGCTGGACACAGCTGGCTGACAAAAGACCTGACCTGCCTGAATGTAAGCAGAAAGAGCTTGCCATTCACCACGATACCTTAAGCTAATAAACATCATCACTATAAGCTAGTCTGGTTTTCTGTAAATAACATCAAAACATCAGGTCAGGTCTTTGTCCTCCAGCTGTGTCCAGCAATAGACTTCTCCATGACATCTCTCCAAAGTTCTCTGTCCTTTGCTATTTCTTCCAATGTCATTCGGTGTCTTCCATCAGTTTTTCCATTGAGATCCAGCCCTGCCATGTGCAGATCCTCTTCCAATCCGCCCACCCATCGTCTTTTCAGTCTTCCTTTAGATCTTCTTCCCTCTGGTTTGTAGTCGAAAATTCATCTTGGGTTTCTTATTTCTTCCATTCCAATTTGTGTATAACCAACACTCCATTTATACTAAAGGGTATAGGGAATTGGAACTCTCCATATGGCAAGACTGAAAACCTGATAGACTATATCATCACTAGAGAAGAGTGGTCAACATCGGTGAGAAAGACAAGAGTATACAGATCTGCAGAAATCAAAACGTACTCAAATGTAAATTGCAAAATTCAAACAGATATAAAAGATCGATAACAAATGACAGTGAAATGCATCATTCTATACATTAACAAGAAGATGAATAAAAAATCAGTGAAACTGACAAAATGCTGGTACAGCAACCATTTCGGGCGACTCATTCACTGCGGGTGCAACAGCGACTGCTGCATGCGGCGTAGATGTAAACAGTGATGGCTCAGGATTAACGTTTGAACTGCCAGGGGAACTCACTGCATCCGATCCCTAAAATACACAAATCCTCAGTATGAAGTTAAAGGCAAATGACTACCAACCAAACAAAGCTACATTTCACTTTTCAAATGCCTCTAATGAGAATAGAGAGCAAAGCTTAAGAAATACGCCTCTTTATTAGTAACACGCTCAGCATTTTAATATAGGAATTCATAACAAAACACTAGTAACCAAACAGAACAGGACAAAATAATAGAAATATAATTATAATACACATGGCAGTTATACATTGGTTGATTCCAGCATCCCCATTCCCCATGCAGCATTTCTTAACTTATTGTGTCGCCCACAAAATATGCATCTGTACATGGTCTCATTTTAAATCAAATAATTTCATTTTATGGCATTTCTTGAATAGACCTCCTGGTAGCATCTGGCTAAACACCTTCACAAGGGTCACTGTCAGTGTTTTGCATCTCACGTTTCCCACATCCAAACAAAATTTCATTATAATCAAATAACTGTGTAGGTGGAGGACAAATGAATAGCAGGCAAATATTTGAAGAGGTGCATAAAATGACAGGTAAGCATTTACTTTACCTTAGGATCATCTTTGCTCTCGTCTTTCTTCTTGTTTGCTTTCTCTTCGGCTGCCTTTTGGCGCTTTTCCCTCAGTTCGGCCAATTCAGCGTCACGATGCTTCTCAAGATCCTCGATCACTGGACCCTTAACAACTGCACAAACAATTCACCCAATCGTTAATAAATTTCTGCAAAAATTAGTAGTCAACCTACCAATTTAGATAAACAAAAGAGTCCAGTTCAAATATTTCATCCAAGAGACCATCCCAGCATTACCAGTGATGCAGTCATGCATGCTGTCACCATCCAGCACTCGCGCTTCTTCGGCCCAACGGTTCAGAGCTGTAGGAATGCTTGACAGTAATCCAGTGCTAGAAGTATCTCCTTCGTTAATCACATCAGCCTTTCAATGAATAAATAACAAATTTACATCAGATGCTTAAATTATTATCATTAATAATAATAATATTATTATTTATAACAATTTATAGAGCGCAGTAAGCATAGTGAAGGCTAAAATCAACAGCACTTAACAAGGGACACTACAAGAAGTGTTAAACATGTGCAACTTAAGGCACTAAATAAGCAGTTCAGGGGAAATCTCAATCGCCCAAAATGTCCAAACGTATAACAAATAATCATTAATCAAATTACAAATGTCAAATGTCAACATCTGTCTACAAAGGCAGACGTGCACTTTTCAATAGTCCTACGTTCTTATCAAAACCATAGATTTCTGCAGTTTCAATAGCTCTCAAAAGTAGCTTCTTTAAACATCTTGAAAATTCCAATTACATTTTTCAAAAGCAAATATTTACACAGCACAGAAGCATCTAAAACTTATACAAACATGGAATAGGTCTTCAAATAATGGTTCATCTGCTCTGGTTAGAACTCTGAGTTCATCGCCTGACACCAGATGGAGTCTTCCCGGTGCACCATTTGACAAAGTACTCGTCAACTGTAGGACGTCTGCAGCGGTGCTGGCACCAAGCAACCTTCAAAACAACAGCGCCAATAAGAAATCTGAATTTCCTCAATAAATTTCAAAAGGAAAAATTACATGATGGATAATTAATTACTGACCACTCACACTACTGTGTATAATCGGTGTAAGCTTCATTGATGCATCTTCATAAAATATCAGTGAAACTAAACTTACACAGATGCTCACTTGAAAACATAAAATGAATGCATGCAACAGTTAATTAAAATCCACAGTTACTGTGAATATTGAAAATTCACATGAACACTCAAAATTTAAAAGGACTGTTCAGCTATATTCAAACTAAAGTTCTGATTTATCATTCCTTCTTCCATTTTAGTAAATTAATCTCATGGCCTTTCATAATGGTTGTCCAGTGGCAAGTGAGCTGGTCTGCCAGCCACAAGGTTCAGGGTTCAAACCTTGGCCACAACACAAACTTTTCAGTTGCTTCTGTCCCATATGCTCAGTGCTCACCCTGTCAACTCGGGTATGAATGATATCATGATTACTCAATGCGAGGGAAAGCTGCGAGGAAAAGGAAGGTCATAATTCAATCAAAGCCATGGAAATAATGAAGGTGCTAAGCCTCTGGTTATCTTTATCCCATAAGCTATGAGTCAACGAAGCAAACTTTTCTCTATTAAATATGAACTGAACCTAGTGAATATGATATCTCAAAATAAACAGTACAGGCATGAATGAAAAAATATGAACGAGTTCTGAGAACAAGGTTAATTTACCTCTGCAGAATGGCGGGTGGATTGGTCGGATGCCGTGCCCGAGTCGCGTACTGAACGTGCAGAGTCTGTGTGTTGGGGTTGTATCTGTATGTTCCTCTTTGCCGACCTGGTCGATGGACTCGAGTCGAGACTGAACCACTGAAGCTGTGGCTGTCAGTGTGTCGTACAAGCAGAGGGTGTGTTGCCATGACGTTGCTTGGTGCAGGAGGAACTGATGGACCTATCACACACACACACACACACACACACACACACACACACACACACACACACACACACACACACACACATCAAACTATAACTGTCCACACCCAAACTGTTATGTCTAAATAAATATCCTTTAATCGTGCTCTAAAATTTTAAATACTTTTATTTTAACTATGAAAAGAAAGTAAGAAACCAGAGGCAAATGAAGAGAGCATTTTAGAAACCAAAGCACAAAGACAACAGAAAATACTGGTTCCATGTCTGGCCATGTACATTCTACGAATGTATGTAGCATTTCTTGCTGCATATAAATTCAACATTTCAAAATCATTTTTACATTGGCTAGCAGCACCATGTAATTTCATAAAAGGTAGACAAGAAGCAATTAAATTTTGTAAATAAACTACCGACTATGGCATGGACAAAAATAGTTACAGACCTGCAACCTCGTTAGCATTATCTTGCTCATAAACAGTAAATGGCAGAGGATATGATCGCAGGTTAGTGGCAGCTTCACTCGCCAAAATGCCAGTAGCTACAAAAACAACAACCCCCACTTTTAAAATAATAATAAGAAAGGGACACAAGTGAGGGATCGTACACCTCATTCTGTTGGTCTACCTTGTCCTCTGCTTACTTAGCTACTAGCATTCAAAGATGCAGCATCTGGTCTCTCTTGTTCCTTCTGTCCACTTTTTAAAACATTCCTGTTCCCTACAATTTCTGTATTTGATTATTTCCAATTCTTTCCAGTAGGATTCTAAATAACATAAACTACTAATGTACAGAAGAGAAAATACTTTTGCACTATAAAAGAGAGGAAACAGCACGTCTTGGAAGTACTCAATCAGAAGTCAGCAGAGGATATCAGTGGGCTTTCTAATTAACAAGCTAGTATGCAAATGAAGTCAGTCAAATGAATGATGATGAATCAACTAACAAGGTGGTAACATTTCTTCCCACTGAGCAAGTAGATCTTCATTTTCACCAGGAATATAGAAATCATCGTTCAGGAAATCATCATCATCAGCATCTGCATCCATGTCAGAGCCCTATCAAAAATGCCAATACAGCATCAATTCTATTCAACATCATACATTAAATACATAATATTAGCTAAGCGCATGCTCAGGAGTGCGTTGCATCATACACGATCAGTGCAACAGTTGACTTTTTAAAAATATTGTCCACTTGTACAAAATTGAGTGCCTGAGGTAATATAACCATTACAATAAGTTACATTTCTGTACACCGCTTTTCAAATTATATAAAAAATACAGTTTTAACGTCAACTAATTAACAATCAGGGCTAAATATTTGCTGCACCAAATGTTAATCAGTGCACAACATACCTCATCATCATCTTCTACGTCATCTTCATCATCGTCGTCACCATCTTCGTCGTCATCTTGGTCTTCACCGCCTCCATCTTCATCTCGCTCTTCTACTTCTCCGTCTGAATGTTGGGCATCATGATCTGTACACAACAGTAATTGAACTAACTCTCAGACATAACAACATCCAGCCACAATATGCAAAATTCTGTACCACAAGATGATGCACAATATTGGCGCCTGTATACGGCTGCCAGCACGTTTTGTGTGTGCAATGGATGGATCGTTTATTCTCTGACGTTTTGTTTTTCTATTTTGCTGTAAAGTGCTCTTGATTTTGACCTTCTGTCATGCATACTGTGCTATAAAAGTTGTCAGTTATAAATAAATAAATAAATAAATAAATAAATAAATAAAAATACATACCAGATATACAATAAACAAATACAACTGTTAAAGGGCTTCATATACAAAACACTGCATACAATGTTAAGCATATCTTTCTGTCTGAGGAAATACCATTGGTATAGATAAACAAATTATGCAAAATTTTATTAAAACCAGAACATCAAATGACTTAGAAGGACATTAAGCATTAGATGCAAAGAACACACAACAAATGAAGAAGTTAGAGAGAGAGAACACTGCAACAGAGCATCATGGATGTCATCAGAAAGAGAAGAACGAAATGGACTGGACACATAACCAGGATAGAATAAGAAACCCAAAACGAATTTCAACTACAAACCAGAGGGGAAAAGATCAAAAGGAAGAGGAAGACCAAAAAGATGATGGGTGGACAGATTGGAAGAGGATCTGCACATGGCAGGACTGACGGAAGAACCCCAATGATCCTGGAAGAAATAGGATGGAGAACTTTGGAGAGATGTTATGGAGAAATTGATAGCTGGACACAGCTGGAGGACAAAGACCTGACCTGACCTGCCTGAAACATCAAATAGTCAAAGGCAGTTCCATCATCCAGTGCACACACCCATCACCTCAAGACAACTCCATCATAACGATGGCAGTTCTTCATTCGTCCAATTAGCATAATTAGGATCAAAATAATTAAACAAAACAGAGCAATATAATATCAACTGAGTAACCTGGATTAGCATCAATACCATCTTCATCATCATCATTATCAGAAAGCTCCTGGGTCATCATCTGGGAGTCATGATGATCATCACCAGTGACGTCAATGTCAATCTCAACTGTGTCGTTCAGACGACGTTCATCTCTCTCCTGATGCTCAACTGCACAAGTGACAACAATCACAGTATCTAACTCATCAATTATGTGCTTCATTGCAATATCTAAACTCAACAAAGCTACACTGCAGGCCAAGCTATTAATACTAATGAAAAAGCACAATAAATTATTTTACATAAAACAAAGTATGAATTTTTATAGCTCATTTTCCTTATTCATTAGTAGCAAAATTTCACCAACTGCATCAACAAAAGATTGTTAAGATATTAGTCAGATAATAATAAAAAGTAAGTAAAGTTTTTCCCATATCCAGATTTGAGCATTGGGGCTGGTGTGATCTCTGGTCTCTGGTCTCTTAGGCATAAAGCAATGCAGGTGGCATACACCATTAACCTAGAGTAGGCTGCCAGTCAAACATCTAGGCCCACACTTTACTTAACAGTGAACACTGCTTCACTGTTACAACCGTCTTCTAGCTAGTAAGACTGAGTTGACCTTAGGGGCTCCTACTGGGCTTGAACACAGTCCGTCAGCATGCCTGCCTGCCCAGCATGCAATCACTTCTGCTATATTCCCACCCCCATAATAGTAACAAGTCAAATTCAAGACTATACACTAAATTTTAAACAATTTGAATAAAAATTCTTTTAAAAAATTTTAATTTTTTTATTATGAATTATTGTTATTGTTTTCATGAAAGATCTGCTATTCGGACTGGACAGCAGAAAAACTTTTAAAAATAATTTTAATATCAATAGCAACAAAACTTTAAACAATTTAAGAAAAAAATATTTAAAAATTAATTTTAATATCAATAGCAGCAAAGAAAGAAAAACCTATTAACAAACAAACTGATGATGATAGGTATTATGCAAAACGACATGCCCTGGCTTTGTAAAGAATCAAATTCACTTTTAAAATGAAACAAAACATGCGACATAATAAACAGAAATGAACAAAACAACTTCAAAACATGAAATTAAAAACAAGACACTAACCTGCCATAGTTATAATGTCAGCAAGGACATCTGGATTGCCAAGTGAACCAGCTGGATTTTCCAGGTAAGTACTCAAAACTGTCTCTAAATCAGTTTCCTACAGAAACACACTAAAACTATATTTACTGTAAAAGTCCAAATGCAAAGTATGAAACTAAGAAATTTGCATAATAAAAAATGGTAATGGTAGTCCCAAACTTCAATCCAAGCACCTCTGGTTTCAATGGCCCACAGCTACACAAGTGGTTTTCAACATCAAGTTTTCATTATTAATTTAAAGTGGTTTGCCACTCCTTTCCCTGGATATGCCTGTGTTTTACCTTCACAGCTGCACGTTGCTATTCAATTATCTATGCTCAAATAATGAACAGCTGAGATGGTCGCCACAATTATGACTTGATCTCAGGACAGTTGCCCATCTAAGCGTCAAAGGGTGCTCATTTCAGCTTAACTCCAGTGCTCTAATTGGTTCTCACAATGTCAAGTAGGCCATGAAGTTTGCATGTGATTACTACAAGCTTTTCATATCTGCAATCTCATAGGCCTTTCAAATGTAGATCCAATCGAATCTAGATCCCTAATAATCAAACCCATTATTTATTATCAGACCCAGCACAAGACATAGTCAGAGCCAAAACCAGAAACCCTCTTAACGGAAACTCTCTACACAGCTCATTACTGTCTAGCGGCAACACAAAGTAAATAAGTAAGTAACCATAGCGTATTTTGAGCTGACATATAACAGCGTGAATGATTCTGGTCTGTGAATACAACAAAACAATCATAAATTAGAGGTGTATCTAAAAATGCCAGCACAGTTAGAAGACGCTCACCACAGTTGACTCAGAAGGCAGAACCTCCTCAAGGCCATCATCATGAATCGACTGATTAGTGAGGTCATCAATAAATGAGTCACCTTCGGTCGGTTGGTTTTCATGACCATCGTGTGAATTGGCATTGGCTGTAACAAAATAAGCAAAATGCTTTAAGACTAAACACCTATTTAACACAGCAGCCAAATTAACCTTTTAATTGGCATTATCAGAAGAAACTGGCAAATGTATGGTGTACATTATATATATATATATATATATATGCGACGAGCGGTGCTCATCAATACAGCACTTAAGGGGTTAAGAAGAGCACAGACTGACAATTGATAATAACTTTCATTGCTTATCGTGCAGCAAATACCAAATGACTCCATAATCCAAAGATCAAACTCCTTGCTACAAAGACTAAAATGTATGAATATAACAGAGTCCTCACATCACAAACAATATGTTAATTGCATAAATACATTTTCAAAACATGAAGAACATCTGATTGAAAAAGTAACTTATTATAAAAATACAAGAGCCTACCATTATCTTCGGTTCTTGCTTCAGGTGCCTCGGAAAACGCTGCATTTTCCGCGTTGGTATCGTGAAGCGAACTGCGCTGCTTCGTGATGCGAGAAGCCAGCGTCTGCGGCTGATTCACGATGCGGGACAAAGTCTCGAGGGGCTTCAGAGCCGCATTGATGGTGTTAGCCATACTTGGACTCGACAGATCGAGGCTGTGAGGAATTCGAGCGAGGTCGCTGACGAGGTTTTTCTTAAGAAGAATCCTAACCATGTTGTTGATAAGGCTCTGCTGATTCTTAAACACTTGATTCTGAATATGACCAGGACTTGGGCAAGCTTCGATCACGGTGCTAATGATTCCACAGAGTGCTACGATCTTTGAATGCTTCTCTGTGCTTTCAGAAAGGAGAAGAGCTCGCTGCAGAGCCAACTTTATTTCCGCTGCTAATGTTGCTTGGGCATCTGGACTGTGGTTGCAGGCAGCAATACTGGCAAGAAGGACACGAGACAAGGCCGGGGAGTCGCTGTCTCCTGCATCCTGGCACTGAGGCAGAAGGTTGTCCAAGATAAAGGCTAGGATGCTGCAATCCTGTACAGACATAGCAATGCCAGAGTAAGAAATCTGTGAGATCAAGATTGACCCAAACATTTTAAATATGCTACATTTCCGATAAAACAATTACAAGAAAACCGCAGCCCTGCTGTTATCCCATCCAATCCTTGAATTCATCTACTGAGTGCATAATTAAGACACATGAAACCAAAAATGCACATTTAACTTCATTACATTGCTTCATATTCTTACAGGTAACAAAACTGGCAAAGAGATCACAAGACAAGGCTGGGGAGTAGCTTTTTATTTAAAGGCAGCCCCACATTGACAGTTTGTTTATGCCATTGATCTAGAGTGGTTTAACTCGTGCAACCCATGCCGCTATGCATTCATTCATGTCTAACACAGTCAAAGGCTGAGATGACTGTCCGCTGCATTGGTCCATTTGGACATATTTGTAGAATGAAAAATGATAGAAGGGTAAGACAGAAATCGGTTTCTTACTATGACAAAATGGCAACAACAAACTAAGACAACAAACAGAGAATGGGCAGATCCTCAACAGGAGCTGAACCATTCTGACTCCAGGCAGAAGCAGCCAAAAAAGATAGCATTATAACAATATTTTAGTTTCAGCAATCAGCTGTATGATTTTATTTTCTAGAAAACACAAATTAAGATTAACCTCTGTGATAAGTTCAGTTTCTCCAGCGTGGTAGACGTGCTGTGTAATGAGTCCAGCACAGACGCTGTACGATCTCACAAGTTCAGCCAAAAGTCTTAGAATTGATGATTTTGGCAAAAGAGGTCGCTTGCGTTTTTCCGATTCCTCTTCGGCCACTGCCTTGTCCTTCGACGATCCAGAAGACGAAGCAGCTACGCCTGCCACACTGCCCTGTGCCATCAACACAATAGTTCACTCATTTGACAAACCCAAGCGCAGTAGAGTCACTTTCAGGAATACAAATATAAAAGAATATTCTATAATTATTTGTGAAGCTTGCATAAAACTGAAAGAGTTAAGAGACATCCAGTAGTGTCAACTGACCTCAGCACTGACAGATTCACTGACCGTTCGCTCAATAGTTTCGACCGAATGATCGCCCCTTAGTATCGGATGCTGGAGCTGAAGTTCCTGTCTGACGACCTCACTCACGACCTCTTGAATGGCTTCTGCCAATGTTTGCGGGGCTTTTGTCTCAGAAATTCCCACTAATTAACATCAACCAATCACAAGAATGTATCCAGAGACCGAACAAAACTCTACAGAATCCTTAGAAACTCATCAACAGCCTCAAACTTCACTCAGAAGAATCAACTGGAAATCTGCTTCAAATCATTCTGTATTGAAATCCTGTTTAAAATCAAGCTAATCCACATTTCAAATATAGCCAAACGACCTGAATGCCTGATTAATATTAACTGAGTTTTGTAAAACAAATCCAAAAATCATTTACATGACAATGAAATAGGGTAAAAGTCTTCCATTAACAAAATAACATCAATGAAAAGAAAACTAAACTCCAAATAATATTTCATCAGTGTCTGCTTATCAGCCTTCTACAGGTTCTGGCCAGGGACATACCTCGCATATCTGCGATCATACCATCATACAGATGACACTATCAAAGAACTTCTATAGTGCCATAAAAACAAATTATCTAGGAATCAACTGTACTTGTTCTCAGGTAAAACTGCAAGTCAGCTGCATGTAAATTGTATGCAAAAGATAAGATGCAGACAGTTCAAAAATAAAATTACAAAATAACTTCGTAAAATAGAAATAATAAATTTAAAAAACAGTCTTTTTATTACAGTTGAACATTTAACACAAACTGTCTTCAGGCTTCCATGCACTTTTCACAGCCAGTGCACTTAAGAGATCGCTGATGACTTCACGAGTGCAATTGTCAACAGGTGTCAGCACAGTCTGCTTCAAAGGTAAACACTTGAGCTGCTGAAGAGCATTTGGACTCGTCAAACGCACATCATCTTCATCTAAACAACAATCAAAATCAACATTCTTAATTCAGGCTAAATCCACAAATTCACAACTAAAAAGCAACAACACTTGCAAAACTACAGTTAATTATTAGTGCAGAAATACTAACTCTGGTAAAAAAAATAAATCAGCAATAATGAACAGTCGGCACTCTGATAAGCACAATAAATTTAGCAAGTAACAGTCATGAGTCTGATATTCAATCAGCTGCTATGCTATGGTTCTGATATTATACAAAGAGCTATGCAAAGCCCGTCTGTACATCGCCAAATATACTCTGCAATAGAAAAATTAATCGACAATTTTCAATAAAATCAAAACATAACGTTTATAACAACCTTTTACCAACTATACAATTGTCATATCAACAGCTTCTGTCTTAGCATTTATGCATTCGAAGTTCTCCAAAACCATCGCACAATGGCATTAAAATGTTCAATTTCTTAGATTCAATCTGTCATTCTGCTTACTTCAAATCATTGTGCGACATTAGAATTATTTGATGCTTCCAACCATCCTTACCAAAAGACTGAACATATTGCATATTCTTAAATCACTAAGGTAGAAGAATTATCTTATAATTCAGACATTCCATTCCCTTAGTGTCGATAATGAATTTGCCATCAGATGGGAAACCCATCGCCATTGCTGCTGCTGCCGCTGCCATCATCACCACCACCGCAAAATTCTAATTGAAGTTCTAGATACCTCGCTTGGATGGAATTGGGAGGTTGATTCGAAGTATTGATTTGGAAACATCTGCGAACAGTTCCGGATCTCGACAAGCTGCGGGACAGAGGGACCTGAGGATGTAATGCAGTTCCTTTGACCCATTACTTCCAGGTGCAACACCGCAAATGCTAGACCCGGTTCCAGTTGTTGCAGACCTCACCACCTACAGGGACAACAGTAATTATTAAAAGTATCAGCTTACTTATTTGCTCAAACATTGTTACAACACTAACAGACACAGTAGACCAGAACATGAAATAGGAAAATAGATAATCAAAAATTCTTTAGTCGATATCAATAAGTGAAAGAACAACAGGTGTCCAAGCGTACATTCCACAAAAGCCAATTATATTATGTCTAAATCAAAATGCTGAATTACCTTTTCCATTGTACACCTCAATGAGCTGGAATCTTCTAGAATATGCCTGAGGATGAGAGACGTCAGGGAAAAAAAACCCTGAAATCCAGACGACTGCTTCAGATTCAGTAGCATCTTTGGCCCACCATACTTCACAAACATCTCGGCAAACTTGTGATCTCTGGTCAATCGCAGCATAAGACGAAGTACAGCATGCAAAGTGTCCGGATCAACTGGGACTCCAATCAAAGCCATACACGATCTATTGAATCAGAAATTAAATACATAGTTCTCAATTTAAATAATATGCAGAGCAATGGTTCCAATTAAGTCAAGCAAGTGGATTGTCAAAGGCTAAAAGCTGATTCTCTTAATAACCAGCGACATTAGACAACGCACTTGTTCCTCTATCTGAAATAGAATGCTCCAGGGCAGAAAACACCTCAGCACAATTGATTTCAAATGCCTGAGGCATGTATGCAGTCTTACTTATAATTCCAAATGCCTGCTAACATTAAAGCCAACAAATGACTCAACAAGGAGGTGTCCTTAAGGTTGACCTAGGAAAAGAGATGGACGGATCAACATCAACACAACTCAGGCACCCCTCCTGCCACCCCCAGAAACAATCCGTCTCACTAGGGGTGACCGGGCAATTCGGAGACGGACAATTCGGAGAAGGACTAATATCACCCCAAAAGTTGTATAAAGTTGTAAAACTGTTTCAAAATATGACTGCTTAAAAATAAGTCGATAAAGTCATACAGCCTGTTTTATAAATGATAATTACATGTAGTTTGTGTCTAAAAATAATGATACTGAGCATTTTGTATTGAAGTTCGATGAATAATGAAGTTAATTCAATAAATTGATGTTATGGCTACATCTTCTTAAGTACTCGATTGCATTCCAGTTTTCGTAATCTAGCACAACAGTCTGCAATCGAAGGCACCGACAATTGCTATCACCCAACCATCGGGGCGAGATTAGCATTTAAACTCAGTGAAACTTTGCTCTGAATTGTCCTTCTCCGAATTGTCCGTCTCCGAATTGCCCTAGAACCCTCACTAGAACACGGCTGCAAAGGTGATGAAATATGGCCCCAGCTGGCCACGCACAACTGATGATGATAAACTGGAAAAAGACTATTTTCTTAATGCTGCGTGTCCCGAAACAAATTCAATCACTTCAATTACCTGATAAGGCTGATGATCTGGTCTGGAATTAGACCAGAAATCTTAATAGAAAGATCAGAAGAAGCCTTAGAATTGGAATCCACCTCCATATTACTTTCGTCTACAAACAACACAATCAAACGAACTTATCAACACAACACTCAATGACACACACTTGATGGTCACAACATTTATTCAACCATATCCTAGAAAAATCCCACACCATCTTTAACCTCTTAACCGCCATGTGCCGGATTTTTCCGGCACAATAAAAACATTGCTGATGCCATGTGCCGGAAAAATCCAGCACATTTCCATTGGCATGCCTGTAATGTCTGGCAGTCTAGAATTATTATTGTCTGGAGGCCAAAGGGTTAAAAAGCACTCTCCCAATCTCATGAGATCTGACGTCATTGACAGGTTAAGAAACACAATACAAATCCATGCCTACAAATATTAATGAATTTTTTTAAAATCACATAAATTACTGTAACATAAAGTGCATTCAAATCACGCAGTGCTCAAGGTAGACATAGCAGAAAATAGACTTCTTATGTCCCCAAAGGATTATGTACCTGCAGCGTTGTTAAGATTTTCTTCAGCTTTAGACTCTCTGATTTGGATTTTCCCATCCTTTTCCTCCTTATGCGGAAGTGAAATCATAATCGCTCGGCGATTTCCTGTCTCTTCATTAACCTGCAAACAGAGGCAAAGAACAAATCCCTATCAGAAACAGAACACAAACTACAACAGAGAAGTTTGTGCTAACACTGAGCCACTCACCCAAAGAAAGCACACAAAATCTTTCAAACAACAAAGTTTCTCTTAAAACTAGGGCTGGTAACGATTAAAATGTTCTTGTTTGATTAATCGAGAAATTTTTAAATCTATTTTAATCGATTAATTTCGATTAAAACAATTACATATCGCTTCTTTGCTGATCTCCTTGCATTGTCTACTTTGTCGTCTGCAGTTAGCTTAAAAACAAAAGTGTTTGCTCATCTCTCCCCTTAAATGCAGCATTGCTTTCATTACTCGCCATTGTTGTTTGAACGAACTAGAAATATAGTAAGCTAAGTAGGTATTCATGTAAATAGGTTACAAAATATTAAAATATAATTGAAAAATTAATTGATTAAAAATTTTAACGATTAATCGACCTGTATCAATGAATTCAATCGCTAATATCCACAGCCCTACTTAAAACACAACAATAATCAGCATTTATTTATTTATTTAATTCAACTGGGACTTTAAAAGAATGAATACCTTTATGGGATGGAAATTATCAAAAGTTACTTAAAACCACACAATGTGCTACCAAAATTCTTAATTTATATAAAATTTTCTGCAAGCCTTAAATTTAAAACATGCACATTTTACAGCTATCAGCATCAACATTCCTGAACAGCAGTTGCTATAACAAATGTTATCCTTCTCTATGGATATCTATTCCAAGCATAATGCTTTTGATCCAAGTTTCTCCATATCTTCATTTATTACATTAATCCAGATAAAAAACCACTGACCAGTCAATGGTTCAAAATTCTGAAACTGGTATAAACAACAATAAAAACTGCAATACACATGAAAAGCAAAATCTACCATTCATACCTGTATCATTGAATTCAACTGGACTACATATCGTCGACGTCCAGCAGAGAATCTGTCAATACAATTACAATAAGTACCGGTAATATTATGGCTTCGTCATTAAAACACTCATCATGCCAAAAAAACATTAGCTATATTTCTCCTAAACTTTCTCAAAATATTGCTGATAAGCAGTTTCTTTCTTTTGAAAACCCGGTCAAACACTACTCAATTATAATAGGCATTAATCAGAATATTAATTTTCATTGGCTGCCAGATGAAGTTCAGATAGAGTTCAAAGTGTGCCTACGAGCATGGAAATGTTTGAACGATGTCGCCCCAGGCCATTTCTGAAAAAACGTTGAGCCTGGATAACAACGAACACAGGAGGACACTATGGGGAAGGGAATGGAGAGAAGCAATGAGCAAATTAAACCATAAATCACTATTTATTAACTGCAACAGCACAGAGCAATCTGCCTGTTATACCTGACAGTTGACTGTCCGGCCATGTAAGCATCGTCAATAGCCTTATTGTTACCCGGTTGATAGGCTGTCCATCGGCCAGTTCGATCATCAAACCATCTCCATAATCTATTCTTTCCCTGAGAACAAATTTTGTAAATAGCACAATAATTATTCATTTTGAAAGATTTGCCATTACAAAACAAAATCATGATAAGAGTGTCTTCAATTGATATACATAAATAACGCTTCTATACATAAATTAATTTTCAAAACACAACTTGTTCATATCAAATAAAGAAAATTTATGAATGATGCGATGCTCTAATCGCAACAGCTAAGAACTACAACATTACCAAGGTCGTTTGTAAACAAGAAAGAAACTCAAAGCACAGTGAATTCTTAAAATTCAGTAACAGTGGAACCATTGCTTTAGTTTTAGTTTTGCAAAACTAAAGCAATGGCTACAGAGAACAGGAAGGGGAAAATTAACCTAAAATTAAAGGAAGAAGTAGTAGAACAAGTACCAAAATTCCTGTACCCAGGATCAGAGCTGACAGAAGATGGACTAAGCAAAGAAGACACAAGAAGAATTGAAGGACCAAGTGGAACAAGAAGGCAACTGCAACCAACCCTCCAATGGTGAACTTATCCAAAACCATTAAAGGGCTAATTGCATTTGGTTCCTTATTCCACCAGGTCCTTCAATTGATAATTTTGCCATTAAGGGGGTAACTGCATTTACCTCCATATTCCACCAGGTCATTCAACTGGACTAACAAATGCAGCATTTGAAAAACTTCAGAATATATGGAAAGGACAAACAAATATAGCTGAAAACAAAACTAAAGCTATATAATACACTGATCAAACCAATACTATCATATGAATCAGAATGCTGGACCATAAAGAAGAAATATGAAAGAAGAATACCGGTAATGACTGCAGAAATGAACTGGTTAAAAGGCATTGCAGGAATAAGCAGAAGACAAAGAATAAGAAACAAAATGATCAGAGAAAAGGCCGAGCAAAAAGAAACGATACTTGAATCAATACAGAAATGAAGACTGAAATGGTCAAGTCAAAAGAATGAAGGAAGAAAGAATACTAACTATGTCGAGGGCAAAAGGAGAAAAGGAAGACCAAGAAAAACATGAATAGAAAACTTAAAAGAGGATGCAAAAGAAATGCAAATGAACTTCATCCACATGACCAGAACAGCAAGAGACAAACAGAAGTGGAGGGAACTCATTCAGACCCATCGTCCAACCCAATAGGGAATGACGGAAGGAAGGAAAGAAGAACAGTGGAGCAGAATCCCAGAAAAACAAGAACTCACATTGAAAGAAATCAACATAAAATTGAAATCACAGCAGCAATTCAACAGGTGGCAATCACTCACCACAACCTGTTCCATTTGCAGCTTTCTTTGGGAAGACGAGGCCATTCGCTCGTGCAAATCCAGCAGTAAAAGAAGCGGAGCCATCCACCTGCGTTTCACAAATTCAACAGAATATTCCATTACTCAACAGCAGAAAGCACTGCAATTCAGGGAACTGAACAGAGATCTACATCAAAACTAAATCCAATTTACAGTGACATCACTAGTACTACCACAAAACCTAAAAGACAGATTTTATAATTAATTCAGTGTTTGGTAGGAAGCCAATGTAGGGATTGTCTAGATGGGGATAAATGTTCAAATCTGGGAGTTTTAGATATGACTTTAACGAGTTTTGTACTCTCTGGAGTTTCTGTATATTTCAATTTTTGATGCCAAAAAACAGAAAGAGTAGTAATCTAGGCGACAAGATACCAATGCATTGGCTAGTTGAATAAGGATAGGCTTAGGAAGTGATGCTATAGATGTCCTGAATAAGGCGAGAAATTTTGCAGACTGAATTTATGTGAATAGTGGAAGAGAGGGAAGAATCAAATGTCACACTAAGGTTGCAAGCAGAAGGACTTTTAGAAACAACAGTAAAATCTCCTAATATTACAGATTTCAGAGATTCAAATTTGGCCAATTGAGCTGGAGTGCCTAACAGCAAGAACTCGGTTTTTGATGAATTTAAAACAAGATGACCGCCACCAAATCAATGGCTATTCTGCTGCATAAGAGACTCGAACTTTTATCAGTATCCAGTGGAAGCAGCAGGAGTGCCTTTGAGTCTTCCTTCCAAAGAGTTGCTATATAAATGTTCTGCAATATTACAATATGACTTAATTTCTTTCTGCCTTTCCCGTGACCACTGCAGGGGCATGGAACCGCCTGCCTTCTTCGGTTCAACTCTCCCCAACGCCAGACACCTTCAAGAAGAGACTCAAAACTTGGCTATTTCGCACGTGCTACTATAATTATCTATAATTTGTAATGTGTCCACGCAGTCACTGTATTAGTTGCCACAAAAATCTCTAAGTTGTATAATAATAATTATAATTTACAAAAATACAATAAGCCAGAGATTGACGGGCATCAAAGGCAACACTAAAATAATGTTGATGGGAACCAACTTTGGCGTTGACGCTTCCTTGGCAACACTGAGGCACTGCTGAGTGGCATCCAATAATCTAACCAGCAAATCAAGAAGACCAGACTCCTCAACACACTGAGCACACGGCAACTTCATCTCCTTCAAAACAAACGATAATTATTCACAGTTACGTCATCATCATCATCATCATCATCATCATCACCACCATCTCTAAACACGACCAGAAAGGATTGCAACACCCTTCACTCAGTGCGGTTGCTGGTGATATTTCATCTGGGTAAAGGGACCGCCAGAGAGATAAAAGCAGAGATGCACTCTAGAACATGGGTGCTCAACTAAATCTCACGAAGGGCCAAATTTTTCATGACAGGTGCCCGAGGGCCAAGTGCAAAAATAATTTAGTTTTAAAAATATAGTTAATAAGTAACAGAAAACAGGTAAGTTGAAAACAATACATTTAAATATAATTTCATATGTATTAGAAAAGTCATTGATCGTTTCATTGTCTTCACGGGCCATTTCACAGTCCCTAGTGGGCTGGATCTGGCCCAAGGGACGCCATATGAATACCCTTGCTGTAGAAGAATATAATTCAGTCAACCATGTAAAAAGCAGCACTGATATAAACTCAAGATCAGCAGCTACTATAAAATACTACCTACAAATAGCTTTTGACAAAATACTGTAGAAAAGAAAATCAATTTTTAAAAAACCTCAAAAAGTAGACTCAAGAGATGCAGACGAACAGCAAGCTTCACAGCTTCTGGCACGGTGGACAGCTGATTGGCCCACTGAACGACAGTGCGAGTGTCTCCCGTCGTCATGGGCGATGCCTCCTCCATCAGATACAAACACAGATCGGCAACCTACAACAACAACAACAACAACAACAACACATCAAATGCATATTCACAGAAACAAGGTGAAACTCAAGCAACCAAAATAATGAAACCATAGCATCTAAAAAGGCCTGCTTATTCTGTCAGTTATACCGTATTACCTCGCATATAAGACACACTTGTTCCCTTAAAATTTTGGTGCAAATTGTGTGTGCATATTATACATAGAAATAAATTTATGCACATACAATTTTATATACATAAACATCTACGCATAAAACATGCTTGTTATGTGAGTTTTGCCAACACTGTCAACAGTGAAAGAAAATTTTGTTTGCATTTCAAATTTCAAAAAAATTTGCTAGAAAATTGTGATTGTTTACGTTATTCAATAGAGAATCTGTCATTGATAGCTAAACAATTGTAGGCTTATTGAATTATGGCATTAAGACAGCCACGGCAGGAAAACTTTGTCTACACTTCCAATTTTAAGCAGCATTTGAAAGACAATAGTGATTATCCATTATCCACGTTACTGAATAGAGATTCCCATATGAAATTTTGGGTACATATTATACATAGGTATTAAAATTTTTACATTATGATAACTCTAGAAACTAAGGGTGCACATTATACGCAGGTGCATATTATACCCGAGATAATATGGTAGATATCAATATCATATTTTGCCATACTTTGACAAGCAGTTCAATAATGTGGCAACTGTCCACAACACATATTCTAAAAATCTCAGCACTATATAAGTCATCATCATCATCATCATGCTCCTCCATCACACCGATGCTGAGCGATGACATGAACCAGCTGTCTCCATCCACAAATTCCTCTCTTGAGCTTCCTTTATACATCTGGAATAGTTGCTTCAGTCCAGTCTGCGATGTCTTTCATCACCATTGTTCTTGGTCTGCCTTTCTTGCTTTTGCCTTCTACCAACCATCCCAAGTATGATTGTCTGCTAAAGTGTATCATCCAGCCTAACTAAGTGACCGAAGTACTATATAAGTACCTCATTAATAAGCGTCGTCAGAATTTCAGTCCTCCACTGTGGCCCATTTCTTACGGTCATCACCATTATCAGATTGCAGACTCTGTAAACAGATTCTGGCAGAACATCCAACAGCTGAAGACAACCTGAAAGGAAAGAAAGAATTACTGCAGAAGTAAGAAACAAAACATCAATCACTCAAAGGACTTCTTCACAATACTCTGCTAATCAAAAGGTACAACACTATAATGATTTCTGGTCCATGACTAGGGCAACCTATGCCATCCTCTTTTTAGTGAACCAGGAAAGGATTTTATTATTTAGAATACAACAATACTTTGGAACTTCAGTTCATAATATAATCTAACTTCACTAAAGGAGCAATGCAGACATGTGGTGAATGACAGAGACAGTTTCAGTAGCCATGCCTCATCTACCTATTTCTAATTAAAGCTCAGCCATATGCCCTATGAAGTGAATACAGACTTGCATTCAATGAATTGAAATCCATAATGAAATCCCAATCTTATATATATATATATATATATATATATATAAAATAAATTAGTTAATAAATAATAATAAATTAGTATAAGTATAAATAATTTACTAATAATAATGCACTAATAAATTAGCCCTTATAATAACTACTAAATCAAGCATAAAACTAAAAAAAATGCTGATGCTCAACCAGATTAAAGGCCTAAAACAGAAGACTAATAGTCTCAAATGGCTTGGATAAAAGTAATCTGCATAGTTCCACAGGCAAATCTCTGAAAGACTATTTACATACCAGGCATCAAAGAATCTGAAAACTGGTCAATAACTTCCTTTCCTAGAAGCTCCTCTGGTTTCCCTTCTTCTCTGCTACTGCTGGGGGCAGGAGCAGCCTAGAAAAATTAACAAGAAAACTGCTATTCCCAGAAATTGCAAATAACTCTGACCCAAATTACAATAAAAATTCATACCTTCTACAATAACTCCAGCAACTCCATATCATAAGCCAAAGACAAAATGGCCGATACTTGCACAGAATTTTAGGTAACAGCTTCACTATATATTATAATTAATTTATAAAATAACTCAGCTATAAGAACTTAACAGATTATAAGGAATTTCTTACTTCATCCACAGACATGAGAACATTTTCACCCAAGGACAACGCAATGGCTCGCACCATCTGATCCTCTTCTGTCCCAACATCCATATTCAAAGCAATCTAGCATAGACAATAGTCAATGCCATAGATATATTCACAGTGCAATGTTTAGTGCCACAACATATCTGCTTTTACAAAAATCATAGCTTGGGCACTGAATTTCACTAGCTCATGTTGATTTCCTTCCTAATTTAAAAAAATTCTAATTCATTCTTATTAATATTTTTCATCTGAAGAGCATGACAATGCAATGTGCTCTTGCTGCTCCTGGCATGAGGTACTATGAAGGCAAAACAGATTGTCAGTTTAATAATAATATAATGTAAGAAAGACAAATGTATTAAAGTTAATCAAATTCAATTATATACTGAAGTCGTGAAATTATGCTCGCAAGAATCAGCATTGACGATCGCATTTTGATGGTTTCTAACCGACCTCAACAGCCGCTGGCAGAGGAGGAGGATGGTTCAGACAGTAGTCTGTTGCTTGCTCTAAGTTGTTGTAATGATTCAAGGCTTCCGATGCATGGTCACGAGTGAAGCCCATGTCCATCAGCTGAACAACAAAGCACAACACGTCATCTTTAAAGCTTCAGGAGCTATTCATGCTGGGCCATACAGTTTAACCCTTTAACAGAGGAATAAAATTTTACAAACCCTCCCCAGTCTGGGTAATTAATTTTGGGTAAAGGCGTTTATATGAAAATGTAAACATATAAGTTTTAAATTTACCATATTTCAGGCTATATAGAAGCTAGAAAAATGAGGTTTGCGCCGTTGTTTAGCATTTTTATTGTTCTTTCTAACGATCCGTGCCCAAAAAAATTTTTGGGTGGGGTCCACCCTACAGCTTAAAATAGGGCCCCTCCCCAAGGTTTTTTAAAATTTTTGTTCAAAGCTCAATAGCAAAACGTTTTCAGCGGTGACCCCTAAATGTGATGGCAAAGTTCTAGGCGGATATAATTGGAACAGAATAGTTCAAAAATTTTGAAGATCGGACCAAATTTGGGGTAGTTATCGCTTTTCAAACCCCAGAACTCATTGCTCGGAGAAATGAACATTTTGCAAAAATTTTTCAATCTGAAAAAGCGAACATCTCAGTATATTTCAGGCTATATAGAAGCTAAAAAGATGAGGTTTGCACCGTTGTTTAGCATTTTATTGTTCTTTCTAACCATGTGCCCCAAAAAAATTTTTTTGGGGTAGGGTCCACTCTACAGCCTAAAATCGGACCCCCTCAAAAAATTTTTTTCAAAGCTCAATAGCAAAAATGTCCAGTGTGAGCGACAAAGTTGTAGAAAAGTGTAATAGGAACAGAATAGTTCAAAAATTTTAAAGATCGGACCAAATTTGGGGTATTTATCGCTTTTCAAACCCTATAAATGTCTCTTTTCAAAGCCAATAATCCGACTCTCGGTCGAATAAGGCCTATTTTCCTTGCTTAGGTGGCAACACTAGCTAAAATCGAGCTACCATCTATCGAATGGATAGATACTAAAGAGATATATAGCATTGGGCGTGTCTCAGCCATTGTGCCCAAATAACTAAATGACGACGCCTGGCGGCGTTGCGTAAAATGAGAGGTTAACGACACAGCATAAAATGCTACAAAATCAGTTATGGTATTTGCTATAATTAATTGATGAATTGGTAAATATATCATCTGAGGTTTCATATTACTTTATGGTTATATACAGATCACAACAAATGTCCAGGTTTTTTATAAAACCCATATTGGTCAGATATCTAAACACCAAATTCCCAAATTAAATATCTAGTACAATGCAGATTTTGAAAGTCTTTACAGGTAACTTAAACACTGTTTTCAGCTTTTACTCTAATTAGCACTTGCTGCACATATTTGTAGGATACAGTACGCAAGCATTCACAACAATTATTTGCACTGTAATACCTGTAAAGTCTGTAAAGTAAGGTTTCCTAAGACAAGGCAAAGCAATCCCTTAAATAACCTAATCAAATTTATAAAACTATTTTTAAAAATCCACAACATAAAATCAGCATGAATTAGAGTTTACCTGAGTCAAATAATCCTGATTGATGGCAGGTTCGTCTCTTCCCAATATCGCCAGACCGCTTTGTGCTGGGGTCCCAGTGACCACAGACGCAGCGGCGGTGGCTGCATCGGCCACTCTGCTCCCATCTTTCTCTTTGTCCAGTTTCTCCTACGATTAAAACGAAGCAAACTGGCTAAGGATGGAAGAAAATTAATTCCATGGTGATCACACAACATTTACACATTCAGAATCACACTAACAAAACAAAACAGAAGAAAATTACATTGTGCAGCAGCAACATTAGTATATAAGAGGCAGTCATTATATGCTACCAGCAAAGCATTGTGGAAATAGTCAAGATGCTGGATCATAACATGTAAACATTCTCAGTTTGACCCCTGATGTTTCTCTCTTTGGCAGTCTCAGCCTCTTTACAAGCCTGCACATTTTACAACTTTTATCATTAAAAACACACGCAAATGTATTTCTGTGCGAATGCCGAGCATGCATACCCGAATGAGAGCCTCGCTGTTAATAATGTGACAGAGGATGTTGAGAAGAGACTCAGACATCCGCGCACCGTGCACCTTCAGAGGCTTCTTGTTCCACAGAAACATGACTGCACCAAACGCCATCTGTGCTCAAATACAACGTCAACTTAACAGAATACAACAGGTCTAGATATACTTTGATTCTGAACTCACAAGATCATCATAGAAGATGAGAAACAGGTTAGAAGGCTAAATACATCTTACCTCTAAAATAATGCCACCGAATCACTTCCACGCAAATGCTAAAAATGTACCAGTAATTTCTACAAAAACAGGTCACTTACGAGCAGTGTTTATTCTAGGCCCTTTTGGAGGATTTCCCCCAATATGAACCCCACATTTTTTTATATGTTGCATGGGGAGATGGAAATCCCCCCCCAAAGTGTGGCAATAGGTTTTTTTATTTTTTGGAGAGGGGAAAAAAATAAGGAAGATTGTCACAGAGCGCTTAAGAAGGGAAAACAGGTAGATGACTTTTTTTTGCTCGTCAAGACTTTTGAGATGTCAAACCTTGTCCCCCCCAAACATTTCAAAATCCCCCCAATGTCAAGGTGGCTAGAATAAACACTGCTTACGAGACACAATCCCAACTGCTGTTTGCCATGCAAATCCAAAAAAGTCAGCCGTACAGATGACCGAGGTACTCACCTTCTGCGTCTGGATGAGGTAAGTCAAAGGGTTGAATGGAACAAAGCCATGCGGTGATGGCTTTGAAGGCATCAGATATGGAGACTCTAGAACATTCTTAGGATTCGACATCTTTTCCACCAGCATAAGCCAAGCATCCAGAAATTCACCTGATCCCTCTTTTTTAAAAATCAAAAAAATCACAGATTAACATCAACAAGTCTTTAACTGCACAAGCTAATCAATGCTAGAAATTGTAAATACTCTAAGTTCATTTACAGTCAGCCCCATATAATGTCACGTTAAACTGCTTGATTGCATGAAATTAAGAGAAGCTGACATTATCTGGAGTCAAACAGCACGTATGAGGATGTTGAATGAAAATAATAAATTGTAATAAAATTGTGATGCTATGTCAGACTGTACAAAGATTCAAAGATTGCTATAGAACTGCACAAAGTAATCCAATAATGCATTTGACAAATAGTAAGTAAGGTAAAGGTACACTCCATAGGCCCAGTGCCCGTACGGAGAACCGAAGGGTTAGCGTCTTCAGTTTTACATAGCAACGGCTGAATGAGGGCGGTTGCCAGCCTTCTTCCACTGAGTTAACACCCGATGTACTCATTGGGACATAGTAAGTAATATTCTACAAATCAACAGCCACTGGCTCGAAATAATTTGCTACTGATCCATTATGCAAGTTGGTTTCTTAGAAACGAAGCTCAGATTGACTTAGGTAACTATATCCTGATTCAAAAACAAAAAATTTTTAATCAGTTCAACATCAGTAATGCTGTGCTGATGAATACATTGGCTTGGTTTTTCAGTGGACACAGCGTAAAATTAATTAATATATAGCATAAGTAACAGAAGTCAACTTAAACTCATAAATATAAGAAGCTTTGTCAAAATAATTATAACACCATTTCTACTTTAAAATAAATGCAGATCCACATTTTAGAAGCCAACCATTGACATAAAATTCAAAAAACAGTTAGACAGGGGACAGCCGAGCTCTGTTACCTGGTAGATCAGGATGTTCTAAGCCTTCCTCAAGAGGAACCTTTCCTCCATGAGACAACACCCAGCGAAATGCCCTGCAACAACAAACATACAAACAAAATCTAATCATCAGAAAATATATATAAAAATCTCAACAAAGTGCTTCATATTATTAATTCATATTACACAAGCAGATCTATCAGAATAAGATCTATTGAATTTAATTGACAAACCAAGAGACTGCATGATTAAGATTCTATTCAGCATGCAGTGGAAAAAATAATTTTCAAACGTGAAATATCATCTCCAAATGAACATAATTGCTCACTCAAACAACTTTTCCTGTCCACCACATTCAACAAACTTCTGCAGCATCAGATGGTACGGCTGCTTTTTCTCGTCAAACAGCATCGGTGAAGTAAATCCAACAGAACATATCAGGAAAGTAAGCCTAAAATTCACAACCAACAGCCCCAATGCATTCCTAATCTTTCTCAACAACCATTAACTGAAAAATGTATCGCCAGAGTTAATTACTGTCATGCACTTCAAGAAACTGTTAAAACTGGTAGACATTAATTAGAGACAGTTAAAGCTGAATTAGCAGGAACTGAATTAGTCAATCAGAATCAATCAGAAATAAGTAAACATTAAAAGAATGGTGAAATTATAGGGAATCGTATTAAGCTGAAAGTTAACACATATCGATAGACAGTGAACACACGACACTTTGTAAATGTGAAATAGGATATGAGTTTCTAATGCTTGGGCATCAATGGCAGTTTTACGGGAAAACGTGAAAGGTCGGAATTTTACTTGACACTGTTCTGCAGTCTTTCTGATTTCAGTTATGCAAAAATCCTGATAACAAAGCAGCAGTCATGCATTTTCTTCCATTAAGTTAGTAATTTTTGTAAATCAACACTTAGCTACAACCTTTTATAAAATCCAACCTTAGTTTATGAGCAGGACAGTAATCCGGCAGCTTGTAATGAAGTCCCTGTGCGAGCAGAGTGCTCAGCTGCTGAGCAACTGCCCGAGCTGCTTGAGTGGGAGTTGTCAGCAGAGGAGCGAGCTGTTGTGCTCTTCGCTGTCTGGTTGGGGAACCGACACTCAGCTTCACCAGCAGTCCAAATAGTTCTGCCACCGAGCGACCGAGGCGCGACGACACCGTCAGAAGGGGCTTGATCTGTCGGATTCGAGCTTCTTTAAGCTTGTTGGTCTTTTGGGTCGCACCGCCCTGCGACCCGACGGCATCCTCCGTCTCCATGGGAACCGTTGCAGCCTCCGAAGTGCTAAGAGATTCCATGGCAGTGCTCACTCCGTCGCTGCCCAGTTCGCTACGTGCCAGCAATGTCTCGAGCTCCCCGTCTAGCATCTTGCTCGACGATCCCTCCTTCTCCATCTTCATCGTCTTGAATTCTGGTGCCATGACGCGCTGGAGGTCAGCCTGACCAAATCCAGTCTCTGTGGGAATGACCGAGTCGCTGCAGGGGCGATGAGCACTGAACTTTCCCAGACGAGTGACAAGTAGAGATCTGAGAGACGCTTCAAGACGTTGAGTCCCAACTCAGAACCCCAATGATTGACAGACAAAGAACGCACGTCACTCTACAAATACAAACACAGAAATTACACACCAGTCATCGCATCTTGACTTTTCCACTACAGACTAACTTCAACAATGAATTCTTCAACTACATTGCAGGTAATGTAATGCAGTAAAGCATTTATATAGCACTTCTTCTGGATGGTAAAATGCAGTAATCACGTAAATTAAGGAACAGAATGCCATCGGTCCTAAGCAATCATTTCATTTACCTAGTCTGTTGCCATTGTTTAAAATATGAAGTTGTGTCTAAAATAAACTTTTTTGATTAAAGACCCACTTTTTATCGTGTGACAATAACTTGTACATTTCAAATTTAAGACATTTTTCAAAATGTCATGTAAATTGCATATAAAACCAAAATTCTTCAATAACCAAACTGATATGACCCCCATTCAACCAACCCTCAAGTGTCTCAGAGTTCATTAAAATGCTTATTTTTGGCCTTGTCAGGTCAGATTCATGCACTGCAACCAATCAAACAAACTTGCCTGTCCCACTTTGCAGACATAAGTGAACACATTGACAAAAGAATGTACGGCCGCCAATCGGTGAAGCAGAGGAGTGGCAACCGCCGACTGCAGAGGGTCCGTCAGATGACAGGCGCTCGCATACTCTCTCAGCAGGACCGAGCCACCAGGGGCCTCGATGAACTTGTTCATCGGCTCCAATGAGATAAGAAGATTGTTCATGTGAACAAGACCTTGTTTCAGAACCTGAGGATCGTGAGTCAGTGTCTGAAGAACAAGAACAAGAACAAGTACTCAGCACTACTCATAAAACACGGGCAAATGAAAGAGGAACTGATGGAATACAAAAGGAGTGAGAATCCACAAAACGGCTATACTGAATAAACAGCTATTCTTGATTCAATTTCAAAAAGAACAGCAGCAAATATACATAACTTGTTCTAGATGAAGAGAGCACCAAAGGCCAAATAGCTATATATTGCATAACATAGAATTCAACGCCAAACCTAACCAGATGAAAGCTTAAGTACGCATGTTACTGTCAAGTCCACATCCAAAAATTAACCTTCATTTATGTTGAATGTCAAAGTATAAGATAACATTGCTAACATTTTACAAAATGTTTGCAATTTTTCAGAAGAATAACCACATTCAAATAACAAATGGATCATCAGTGATCATTACTCACCAAAATAGACTTGCAAACACTTGCCACTGCTTGGCAAGATGGTGATAAAGGAAAGTCAATGGGAAGATTAGGCAGTTCTAGAATCTCCATCAACGGGTTCAGTCCCTTGTGAGTCACAAACTCACGGCAATGATCATCGGTCGTGTTGTTACTAAGGATTGCCTCAACAAATTTCATCTGTGCAAAATAATGCAACACTGACACGAGTCACTGCATATGAAAAATACATTTAACAGGCTGATTCATGCATAAGTGACTTCACAAAATTAATGATAACAACATCTGTAGCATCTGCTCATCTCAATTATGATGTGCATAATGTTATAGTGATTCCTTGAAAATTAAACATGGATAACTGCATTATCTGTTACCCAGATTTCCCGATACTATACTACAGTCAATTTCAAAATGACAAAGACAAAACAATAACTTACAACATTAAGGACGTAATCCATCAAAGGTATTGATGTTTTCTCCTTTGTGCAAGTTCTAAAGAACATAAAGAATTAATTATAGTCATTATTCAAGCTAATAAAAGCAAGTCATATCACTTCTTACAAGAAATCATAAATATCTTCAGGACACTGATGACACTTTTCATATCGTCAAATGAGAAACCAAAAACATAACGACAGCACTTCCAGTTTCAAATCATTAAGAATTTCATAGTTTTTAACATTGTCAAATTTAATATATCTTTCTTCAACATTACGCATGATGGTAAAAGAAATAAAGATGAGAAAAGCACAAAGATTTTGAAGCAAATTTATACATCAGTAATAAATAATGTATCCATGATGGCAAGACACACAATCATTTTCATCAAATCTAGTTATCTAATTAATCCACACTGACTCCGCATACTACCATTGATGCAGCACTCAAATCTATTATGAAAACATCAAATTCTCAGGTTTTACAGCGATTTTTAAAAATTATATTCTTACCTATGGTTAGAAATATTTTGCATTATAACCCTAGATGAACATTCAGAATTTAACTATCATTATTGAAGAAAAGAAAAGATAGGAGGCAGGAATTAAACTCACTGCTGTTCAGTGATGGTCACTTGTGGTTGCTTAGTAACGGTGCCACTGTGAGTGCTAGCCACGTCATCTTCTTCATCGTCGTCGTCAGATGACACTCCGCTGTTGGCAGAGCTGATATTCTGGATTCCCGTTGCCGCCGGTTGCTCAGTCTTAGTTGTAGTCTTCTGGCAGACGTAGTTCGGATCACGACCCAATGCACAAACCTCTTCCAGTAACTGGTCAGAATTATGGCAAAACTCAATTATATGAATCATTAAACACTTATGCAACAACATCTCAAAACCCTGAAGGAAATATTTGGCATATATTTTAAATTATCTATGCTAAATCTACTATTGCCATACCATTAATCATACTGTTTTCTAAAAACACAAACCCCTATTCAAGAAGCAGTTAAATTGACATCAGTCAAATGGACATTGAGTCATAAAATAACATCTATTTTGCATCTCTTTCAAATCTAATCCCATCTTGCTCTAAGTTGCAAAGTAATCAAATTGTGAACTGGTTCAGTGGAAGATGGTCATTTAAATTTCAAAACCCCAACTAATTTAAATTCTCAGACATCTAAGTGTACATTTTAAAAAATTCTGAAAGCTTCTGAGTGACTTTCAAAACAGGCACTATATAAATATTCTACATTACATTTAATTACAGTTTAAATGGTATCCTCATGACAAGAATAACATCTTGTTTAACATAAAACAAAATGATGATTAAAATTTCAGAAAGAGTTAAACAACAAATGCACAACATGCCTTTATAATAGCTTTGGTAGCTTCTGTTCTTAACGACGGCTGGTGACGCATAAGTTCGTCCATTGCACTTCCAAGGCTGGTGGCAGTGTCGCCTGAATTTCAAACCAATAGTTCATTCAGTTTTAAAACATTAAAACTGAACTTCACTGCATTTCAAACCATTAAGGTCAGTGGACGACTAACTAACACAACATGTGATGCAGTGTGATTGGGAGGAAAAGAATGACAACACTAGGATGAAGTATACACAAACACTCAGCACAGCAGCAACACATGCAGTCACAGATGCAATAGATATTAACACAATAACGAAATGAAAATAGTGATCAAAACATCAAAACAAACATCACCCGTCCAAGAAGATAAGATCACAGCATTAAGCTAAAGGTATTAACCCCTTAACCGTGTATTTAACTGTAACTCAATGTAAAATGGACAGATATATCCGGGATTCCCAGTTAAGGGGTTAACTAGAACTCTCATTACTCTGATGGAGTGTTAAACTGCATGACCAACTGGTTGACATCAGTTGTTTCTCTAAATATCTTAAGCAAGAATTTCCAAGACTGAAAGCACAAAGGGAACAGTCAGAAGAGGTTGACAGGAGCTACCAACCGGGTGGATCGGAGCTTCTGCGCCTTCTCATGGCCGGAAGATAGTCAGGAGACAGCAGGACCATAAAGAGCTTGTCAAACGGTCGACAGTTTACGAAAGCCTGAAGTCCCTTGCTGTTCAAACACAGCGCACTGAAGACGTTAGGCAGAGACGACAAGACCTCTTTAGTCGCTGGCACCTGTCAATCAAATCAACACAAAGCAATGAGCAAATTTCAATACCTAATATATTGCATATGCCACATCCATCAACACCCACACATGCATAATACATCTTCATACACATCACTATATGATTATGGATATTATATAATAATAATAATAATAATAATAATAATAATGCTAGTAGTAATAAATTAGGGTAGTAATAAATTAGGCAGCAGCATTCACAAATTAAAGTTGCAGAAGAGGATATTGAATACTATAAAAGTGAGATATGCTGAAGAGACAGAGAACAACCGAAATATGAACTCACGTCCTTGACGAGCAGCGCAGAAAGAACGACGTCTGTGAGGCCGTTTGTCTGCAAAGAGGACAGCATTGATGGCTCCTGGAAGACGTACACCGTTACCAGTTCTGTCGCTGCAGAAGAACATTTAAACATGGCTTACAACAATAAACACAACAAAACATTAACAGCATTAGGCAGACGCACTTCCAAGATATAATGCCTCCATAAAAGACGCAGCTGCCAGTCAGCTAAACATGAATGGATGCCAATCTTCTTCAGCAAAATACAAATATTAAAGCGACACTTTTTAGCTTATAAGAAGCATGTTAACTTTTAAACATTCAGAATTAAAAGAATGACTTTTATCTTTATAAACCAGCAAAAGCAAAAGGCACAACTGTACCAACTTCCTTCTAAATGTTCAGTAAACCTCTTTTTTGCTGATTTTTAGTATTAATGTGTAAATAGTCAGTGGTAAACTAGTGTAAACACCGTATCTAAAGACAGTGCAATTTTAAATCCACTAATTCTGTAAACACAGCATCTAAAAATTTTCAACTTCACTGTTACTCTTAAATAACATCAAGCAATACGAAGAGGCTACCAAGCTACACATAGTGAACTAGAACATTTCACTAACATCTTCAACACAAAAAGAAATCAACAAAATTGTCAGATATTTAATTTCTCTGCCTACCAAAACACTGCAAAGGGCCATAGTTACCAAGAAGAAAAAGAGATGGTCCATAATACTCAGCATTGCTGATAATATGTTTCAGTGAATGAGGCAAAGATCCATCCATTACTGAATAAAAGAAAATAGCACCCAGTTATGTTAACTGCATTTACAGCAAATCACAAATGTCTGAATCTGGTAAAGCTGCATTTCGAAGTGCAATGACTGGCATGACCTCTGCAATTACAAAAGCACGATTACCAGTCTTCCTCCAGTAATAAAAATTGTCTACAGGTACTGCTGCATCACGATATCTAATCACCAGAACACAAATCTCACATCAATAACATGATCTACTACACTAAACATTTACTGAAAAACTTTGTCTAGGAATCTTCTGTCAACATTTTCTCAAATCTCTATGATTTTATTTTTCCACAGCAGAATTTCACACATCATCAAATTGCATTACAAAGAGGCTTCAAGTCAAATGAAAAGATGCATAAACTGAAACCCGCAATGTGCTTATATCAGATTGTTGCCAAAATAAACTGCAATTGAAATCCACTGGAGATTTGTAGATAAAAGTAACTTACGATGTCGAATACTTTCCGAAAATGAAGCGTCTGAGATTGCCTTCTTCAGAAAGTTCAGCATTGACTTCAAGAGTGCTCCTCGCTGAGGAAAACAAGTCCCTGAAATTGTTTTAAAAATTCAACTGGTAAAACAATCGTCACTGCTGCTTGCTGCTGTGCCCATTAAATAAACAAGATTATAACAAATCAGAATATAATCCTAAAATGATAAAAGCCAAAACGACAACAACAACATCCTCGCAGGATATACAAAACTTTTCCTCTCGACTACCTTTGTTGGTGGCTAACAGTTGTCCTTCACACTTGGCCGCAGCATGAAGATCAGTTGATGTGCTGGGCACAGGTTCCAGTGAAGCAGAGGACATGCTGGTGTCCATCTCATTATGAAATCTCTCATCTGACGACATGTGCGATTCCATCGCAGCTTCATCCTGCTTTGTTACGATGATGTACGGCTGTTCTTTATGACAGATGTCAACCTCGTGCTACAGCAAAAAAAAAAAAAAATCCTAGACACATGAATTTTTATACTTGTTTTGTTACTTCATCCTTTAGTTTTAGGTTTATTTTCCCCTTCTTGTTCCCCATGACCATTGTTTTAGTTTTCTTTGTATTTATTTTTAGTCCAACTTTTTCTCCAGCCTTGCTTATTTCATTAGTTAACCCCTTTACGGCGAAGCGGAAACCAAGTGCTAATGGTGGAGCCCGATATGACTTGGAAAGACCCTATTTATGTCCAATAAATTATTTTAAGTTTCCAATCATATATTGTGGATCCCGAGATATGACAGGCTCATAGTCGATGACTAAGCAACTCAGCAAAACTAGATCACATGAAAATAGCACAGGATAATAACATAACACAACACAAGCTTTAACCCCAAAAAATTTCCCCCCAAAAAATTCCACATTTGTGGAGAGTTTTTGAAAAATCAATTCTGCAGGAAAGGGGTTAATGTTTGTAGGTGGTTTGCCTTTGCCTCTGTTGTAGCCTTTGTTGCTATCACAACTATGTCATCTGCAAACCTTAAATTATTTATTGTTTGTCCATATATCTGGCAAAAGTGTTTACACGCTGGGCAGGCACACTGATGTAACGGGTTCAACTTCCGAAGGAGACCCTAAGATCAACTCAGCCTTACTCACTAGAGGGCAGTTATAACATCAAATTGAGGGGCAGCGTTCACAGCGAAGTAAAGAGCGGGCCTAGGCGTTTGGCTGGCAACCTACTCCAGGTTAATGGTGTATGCCACCTGCATTGCTGCATGCCCACGAGACCAGAGATCAGCACTGGCCCCAACGCTCGAATCCGGGCATGGGAAAGCTTTACTTTACTTTACATATATCTTTACGCCAGCTAAAAGCCACTAACTGCAGAAATAGGAGAGTCCAACTGACCTGAAGCCTGTTGATAAAAGTTGTCATCCCACCAAGAGACTGAAAAGCCTGCATGTCCAGGTTAGTGATTAGATCGACAACACGAACAGCTCTTGTTACAAACTGTTCAAACAAAAACAGCAAACAATTTTAACCTATTGTGAAAATCAATGGAAAAAAACAACAGTCAAGCAATATCATTTACTAGAAGCACCTCAATAGGATATTGCTTTTAACCTATAACTGCCTTGATTATTATTACTTAACGGAAACCAATTAATTGAGCAAAGAAAAACAATTGCCATCAATTAATCGATCCTAAGCTCAAAAGTGAAAATCATAATCAAAAATCATGAATACAGAGCAACAGACTTCTTAACCCATAAACCACTGGTCAGTTCCCATTGCATACAGATCCAAAGTATGTGGCAGTTTAAAGGTTAAAACAGTAACCGAATCTGTTACATGAGTTTAATTGCAGCGTCCAACTAAAAATTTGAAACCACTTAATTTGAAATTTAAAAGCAGAATGGTATTCAAGTGCTTACTGTTATGTGGTCTTGGCCATCATCTCCAAACCAACTGATAACTCGAAGTAAAGACTCCATTATACCACAGGAAACTAACGCCTCTCCCCCTTCAAATAACAAAATCAACAACGCACAACAGTCATCAAGAAACAGCAAACAAAAATACACAGATGGCATTTTATACCTCTTAACCAAAACATTTCTATTCAAAATGCAGTCAAAATAATGTAGTGCCATGAGCAGCATATACATTCTAGCACATACATTTCAGCACACACACACACTACAATTCCAATTCAGACTGTGTCTAATATCGAACAATAAGCATAGTAGCCCAATGAAACTAAATTCTAAATGGGTTAGGCAGTAGTATTTCAACAGATAACGCATTTAAATTTCAATTTAGATTTTGATTCATTTCATCAAAAATAAGAAACTGAAATCAATCATCACACAGGCAAATCATTTCATAGTGGATCTCACTGCAGAGAACAAATGAAAAACAACAAAGAAACATTGGGGATCAAAGAACTATTAACTAAAACCCCTCACTAAATAAACTTAATCAGATGTTATAACAAACAACATCATTAATATAAAATGTGATGGAGAATTGTGCCTCCTCACCATCTATTCTATGTATTTCACTGCCATCATCACCATCACCAAGATCATCCTTGTTGCCCTTATCATCATCATCATCATCATCATCATCATCATCATCATCATCATCATCATCATCATCATCATCATCATCATCATCATCATCACTACCTCACCATCATCCCAACTATCTATTTCTGACATTGAAATGAGCATTAAAACTTTTCAAACAAATTAAGCGCTTGACTCTGGCAGCAACCTAAAAGCAACATCACATTCAACTTGGGTACACTAAATCTATAAAGTTCAAATTACATCAATAAAACAAATTCACCATTAACCCTCTGATCCAGGCAAGCTGATTTACAGGCTGTTGGAGCACAAACTCAAAGGGTTAAGTTATCTTCAATTAAAACTAATTAACATACCATTCTCGTAGCTGGCCAGATGATAGAGGAATGAGAAGAGTGCAGTAGTCAACACTTGTGGAAATGGAGAAATGTCAGAATCTACAGCAACAAAACAAAAATAAACAGCATTTTAATAAACAGCTCATGAACTTTTACATTAAGCTGCAAAGGTAAAATGTGGGTCTAGACAAAGTAATGGCAACCTACACTAGATTAATGGCATAAGCCACCTGCGTCGCTGTTTGCTTATTAACCAGAGATCATCGCTGGACCCTACGCTTGTTCAAATATGGGACTACCTTTACCTTTTTTACTGATGAAAAATTGCACCGCATCTAACATGCCAAAAGGTACTCGCGGGATACAAATATCTCTGAATTATCACCCGAGATTGGATCTCAAAGTCAACAGGTTTGGTCTGCATAAAGTCAATACTCAGATCATAAAAGTCAATGTCCGTGTAATTCAACAAAACAGATGAGATCACAATTTGTGAGCCAGCTTCAATGCTAATTCACAGAGGTTTTCAAATAACCTGTTCTACTTGCAACTTTTACTGCATGAAAACATCTCGGATTAACACGATGAAACTAAGGAATACGACCAGCACGGCATTCATCTCATTCATCTATTTAAATACGTCAATCCAGTGTTTCATCTACACCTTAAATTAAATCATTCAGTATATAAAAGAAAGCACTTAAGCACATCTAACAAGAAAATTGACCCATACAATAAAAACACTAAACATAATGTCAGTACCAGTCATATGCTCGATACAATTTCGCATCATGACAGGAAGAAACCCATGATAAGACGCAGCACCAGTAGCATCTATGATGTTGCTAAGCCTAAGGCAAAAACCACAAAATTTAAGAAGAAGAATCATTTATTTCTCAATGACATCAAAATAATAATACGAACACAACGAATTCAATGACATCAAAAGGTAATACTAACTTAACTAATAACTAATGACTATTAATTAATATTATCAGAGTCAATATACCGGTATATATCGATTTAATAATAAAAGACAAAAAGCAATTATTATAAACCAATCAAAATTGACTTAATCTAAATTGACTAAGTCTAAACAGACTCTATTGCATTGAGACATTGATTGATATAGACAGATGATATTTGAAGTGATGATAACAAATTAATCAATGTCACATAACATAGATAATATTATTGAGAAAAGGGTTGGCCTAAGGGAATAAATCCCATATGATAGCCAACCTTAGGTATTTAAGTAATTGATATAAGGTAGCACATAAATAGGAATTAATAATGAATGGAAAAAAACATATGAGGTGACTGCAGAAGACTTGATGCTTTTATATATTTATTTAGTAAAATAGAATAAGGTTAGTAAAATTAAGATAATTTTATTTAGAGGGAAATAGGAATCTATAGTGTTTATTTATTAAATGTTCTATGTTGAGAAAACTTAAGTTTGAAGTGTTATTAGATAGTTTTTTAAGTATTGCTTAAAAGTAGTTAATTGATTCAAATTTTTTATTTCTAAAGGAAGACTGTTCCAGACTCTAGGTCCAGCAAATTTAATAGTGAACAATCTAGTATTAGTTGAAGCATATTGGAGATAGATATTTTCCTTGTTTCTAAGACTAAGATTTATTACATTTGTTATTTTATTATAATAAGAACACTTATCTTATTATTTGAGCTTGACATTATTGATTTGATTATAATTATCAGATCTGGTTGGCAAATATCCTCACCAGCAGCGGTCTTAAGAAAACAGAACTGGGGGTTATGCCCCACTCACAAAAAAGTCTGATGAACCAAGTCATCGCCAGATTTAATCCAGTTTTAATGAGTGTCACGTCCCTCACCTGGTGTTATTTAAATGACCCACCACAAAAAAATTGGGGACAAAGCTGAAATCTTGGGGCTATAGACCTCCTGCTCCAACGCAGAACTGCCTCTGATCCTCACAACAAATGATTCATAAAATACAATTAATTAAAATTCAAGATCCATTTATAATAAAATTAAACTGAGAAAATCAGCAATTAATGTCAAACAAGCTCACTTACTCTTTGCAATGACTATTAGTTGAGCAGATTAGATTAAAGTTAATCAAATGCCTAACAAATTGGTTGCTTAACCAACATACTTTGGGTTTCTGTCCAAATGTACAACGGCAGTAAGCGTCCTCAGCGTAGTTGCTTTAATTTCCTATTTGTTCAGACAAAATCAAAATAAATTAAACTAAAGTTTAAAATAAAATTCAGTCAAACATAACAAAGTAAGCAACAAAAAATATTACATTTTTAATCCAACTCAAAGCAATACTAAACACATATCACAAAGGAGCAATCAATAGATTCCAATGAAAATTATTTTCATACGATGAAGATGAAATTATGTCTCGATAGAAATCTACAAAAAAAGCTCACGATCCATTTCACATAAATCACAAAATTTAATATCTAAAATCTATAAATCTATAAATGGGTCTCTTTAAAATGTTTTAAACAAAATCATGTGTGCTACAACTGTAAGCACTGACCGTTAAACAGGGATCTTGCAATTCCAGTACTTCAACCAGTTCCTCAACAAATCCGCTGTACAACAGAGTATTCAAGTATTCTTGGGCTGAATTGGAGTACACTGCAAATAGAATAGTCCACAATTCATAAAAAAATGCACGAAATGCTGCATTCACAGTTCTTCTTCATCAGATCTTATAATCCAAGAGACCAGCCTCTGATATAAAACACTGAGCACAAGGAACTGCATTCTGAGTGGTTTATAAAGATCAAGCACTGCAGTAAGACAACAAGAATCAATATGTCTCTGTACCAACTGTAAAGCTGCAAGGCAGTTTACTCCAGTCTGAAGACTGTAAGCACTAACCTCTTACTTCAAAAACATTCAAATAAAAGTATCTTGTTGAATTTAAATAGGCAAAGGTTGCTCGAAGATCTCAATATCCTTAGGAAGACTGAAGGACCAGTGTAATCAAATTTTCATAAGAATGGTTGCCAGTCATCACCTCTCCTTCTACTACTAACTCACGGCTGAGTAGACGTGGCAGGCGCCTGACGCAAAAGCACCCTAAACATTTCTCCTTTGGTCAAGATTTGAATCCTAGACCTCATGGCTGGCAGGCCACCCTTTTAGCCACTAGACCACCACTGCTCAACTATAACACAGGTTCATAACTGGTCTGGGTAAGAATTCTACATAGATCAGCACTTGAAGCTAAATATTCCAAATCAAGATACTAGATCAAGAGTTCAAAGCTAAAGGTCATTACAAGGATTTATATGTTTCAATAGGATAATGTACAGGTGTTTTAACATTTTCCATAAAAGCAAAAAACTACAGTAAAGAATTTTTAAAAATTTTCCACTAAATATCTTTAAAATTTCAGCAAAACAAATATAAAAGTCATCAATATATAATTAATACTAATGAAACAGTTTTTAAACAAAAACAAATGCATAAATATTAACCTTAAAAGATATAAGAAAAGTATATACAAAAAGCAAAAAAATAAAACTGAATGTAAAGAATTTCTTTCTCAGTAAAGATATGAATTACCTAATGTAGACAGAGCCTGTAGCCTCGCCTGCACAAACTGAAGGCGCTTCTCGTAGTTGGAGAACGACTTTGCCAATCGTATGTGTGTGAACAACTGCATCTGCACATGAAACAAAATTCAAAGATCAACACACCTAACACATAGACAAACAAGGTCATAAACTATGAAAGTTAATACCATAAACATAACTTCATGTTAAACACAAATCACTTCTTCTACTGCAATTAACATAATTATAAATAGTCTCATTATTAGTTAGTTAATTAGTTAGTTAGTTAGTTAATATGCCAACTTATATAGCGCTATAGTCACAGCAGGCCAAGATCAAGAGCGCTTTACAGATTGCACTTAAATGAGATGTTAAACAAGTCTTTAGTCTGGTAGCAAACATTTCTAGACTAGCGTTAGTCATGACAAGAGGAGGGGATTCCCCGGGTGAAAGACTCTCCCCAAAAAACTGTCTTAGAACTTGGAAATTTCCCGATGGCCTATGCACAAGTTCAGCCAAAGACTGGGCAGGCGGGATCATTGAGGGCCCAGAATGTCAGGCAGCATAGATGATGGAAACCAATGTCAGATCTGACACAGTCAAAGCATTGAATCTACAAAACCAGTGCTGTGGATCTCTACTCCCAGGAGGAGGCACTTGCTTCCGTGTACCGTTTGTCATTGATAAAATCAGCACGCCTCCTTACAAAGATTAGTCCTGCATGTCAAAGACATGAGAATATGATAGAAAATTGAACTTAAATTTCCCTCTAAAACCATATAATAGGATGGAAACCAATCTCAGATCATCAGAACTTCTACAACAGTATGCCTTCATATAAAATCATTTAAATGAAACAAAAGCAAATGGAGCATAACAGGACCATCAGGTATCAAGAAACAGGTCAAAGATCAAGATGCAGAACAGAGTTTCCAATCATTTCCACGGACAGATCCTTTCATTTGAGCTGAACTGGTCACAGAACTGGTTCATCCACGCCAAGACATTCTTATTAACGTATGTTATAATTTAAGCAGACATAACCTGACTTTTAGTAGAAATGGCAATGACATTGACTTCAGAAATAAGTAAAGAAGCAGTGATCTCCACAGCAATGACAATCTCTCATCAGTGAAACTGCAACCTTCCATCGCAGAAACAAACCACTGTCCAGTGCCTAGTGTACGTACAACATTTGTCCACCCATAAAACATTGCTACCTCTGACGACGTTTTTACCTCCTTATCCTTTGGTATAGCAGTAGTTGATGTAAAACTTCTCATCAGCTCGGCTGGACTGAGCTCTGACTGATCAAGGAATGGAACGTGGATCTGCTTCAAAACATGAGATAACCCCTGTTAACAAAACAAACGAACAGATGTAAAACTACTCAATGAAAAACAGGAATTCACTGAAATATTCAAAGAGATTCAACTTTAAAAAGTACAAATTGACGAAATTTGCCAAATCTAAGCAATGTCTAACTGCCAATCTACTAGTGGAAAGCACAATGACAGTTTAGCTAAGCCTCAGTTGCACAAACAGTCAGACAAACCTTCTTTGATGAGCTTTCTTCTGGTTCTTCGTAGTATTCAAAATGCAAAGTAGTTGCACTAGGTGGATAAGACTGAAATGGAAAAGATATTTGAAATATTCAAAAATTTTCAAAAAAACACAAATTCACCTAACACATACAGCATTACCATGACAACAAAATCACTGATACTTTGAAGTTGTATTTTAAATATAACAAAATGTTTTGCAATTAATGAAAGAGCTAATAAAATAGTTATGCTCAGAATAATTCATTTAATACAGTATTTCTGATAATAAAAATAACATGTCATACAATACTGGATGCATCAAAGACTGCTCTGTTCATAATTCTAACAGCTAGCAGAATCTAGTATGAACAGCAAATTATTTTTTATGGAAAAGGTTCATATTTCAAACAAAATGACAGTTTCTAGCATTCTGCTCAGATATTAAATGATGCACAACATACGCTCATAGGAAGGTTCTGGCAGCAGGCAGCCAAACCAAAGCCATTCTCCTTTCCACCCCACGACTACAATAAAGTCAATCAACGTAACCCTTCAAAATCAACTCAACTGAGAGCCATTTAGAAAAAGAATCTATATCAACTTATTCAGTGACATAGCTCATTAAGGATAGATTATGGTAATAATTTCCAACATAGCTAATTCCACTGATGTCAGAGACTAAGAAACTGTTCTGTATGTTTCCTAGTATCTTGCAACCATAGCATAAAAGAAAATCTCTCATATACCAAGACTCAATTCATAAGTAAAGGCAAATAATGCATAAGTACCTTTAGACCAACTAGAACTCTACTTAGTATCATTCTATCTCCAATCCGCCAAGCGGGAATAGTTATACTATGCCTTACATAATGCACATGCTAGTTATAATGTCATTTCTACTCCATAATAGTTTCCGGAAACTGTGTTATAAGTTTTCTCACCTCAGCCAAATAAAGAAGTCGTATAATAAGCGCCTGCTTTTTGTCATTAGCTAAGCGTGTGATGTAATTTGACCTTTTGCTGAAACATTAAAACCATTCAGCATCGATTACCACGTAACAGCATAGGAAAAACACAGGAAATCATCTCACAGTTTGATGTTTTCAGCTTTTATAACAAATTCTGATCAATTGCAAAAAGTAGTCACATTTCACAGATATGAAATCAGACTAAAATCATATATCAGACAGTGAAATTCTAAATACAGAGCAGGTAATTTTTAAAACTTCAATGAACACAGTGAAGTCCAACATTTTGAAATACACCTATTAAGAGTTAACCCTTCAACAATTGGGAATCCTTAAATAGAAAACTCCACGCAGCTGGGAGAATCTGTCCTGGAAAAGTGCTGGATGCCGGGACTTTTGGCCATTTTTCAGGCAAAACTAATTTTTTCAACTTGCAATTCTAGGGCTATATGAAAGCTACAAAAGTGTGGCATACCTCATATTTTAGGACTTTCATTTCTCTTTCTAACCATCAGTGAAGAAAATGGTAAAAAATGTCAGAGTCACCTGCATACCCAAAAAACAGGCCACCCTCCCCAAAAAACAAATTTTTTATTCAAAGTTAGGTGGCCAAAATTTTTAAGCAACAAGCTACCAAAGTTGAGCAGCAAAGTTGTTAGGAAATCAGAATAAAGCAAAATGTTACAAGAATTGTGCAAATCAGATCAAATATGACATATAGATTTTTAACTGGCTGACTCGTGTGACTGAAAAATGTTGCTTTATGCAATTTCACAAGAGAAAACGGGTCGTACTTTAGTGAAAATGGTTTGTACTTGTCCTAATTGCTTTGAAAGTCACTTTCAACATTATCAAGAGCTGCGAGAATGTTTTCTAAATGCAATCATTTAGCCATTTCGGACAAAACAGAGAAATATTCACGCCACACCACGATTGTTTACATTGCTGCGACCTACTTTCATAAATTAAAAGTCTTTTAAATGCCAGCTGTAATTCGCTGATATTTTCCATTTTATCTAAATCAGGATTGTTTGGTAATCGTCTGACCCACGGACTTGAGAAAAATAGAGTTCTGAGCATTTAAGACCTTTGAAAATCATGTGATGCCAAATTGAAAAATCATTTAAATACCTACTGTGATTTACTGATATATTTATTTTTTGCATCTTATTTGACTCAGAATTGATTGTTAATCATCTGGCCCACTAATGTCCGGTCCACAGACTTGAGACAAATAGAGTTCTCATATTTAAGACCTTTGAAAATCATGTAATGCCAAGGCCGTTTTTGGGCGGGCTGGCAGTACAGCACCAGGCCAGGTTTAGGCGGGCTTGGCGTTAAAGGGTTAAGCTTCAAAAGAGTTCAAACTAAAATAATTATGAAATCTAAGCTAAAATCAAAGTAATTGCCTTCTGTTATAATTAATAAAAATAACAAGTGCAACAAATAACAGAATACTTTACATACAAAGTCCCTAAATTCATTATAGTAATATAAATCCAAGTTCATTGGTCCAAAGTTCTGGCCTATGGAGAATGGCATTGGATTTCAGCTCAAATGACTCTCAGTCACATGACAAATTTCATATCACTAAACCATTCAGTTTAACAGCATTTCATAGGATATGGTCATTTTGTACCAACTGGGACAAATCCAAAATGGCAGTAGGGGATAACGTCTAAGATTTGTCTCCAAAAATCACTTCCTATGATGACAAATGAAGAAATCATAAGGTTTACTGTCACACCTTCACACTTGATTCAAAATTATGGCCCTTCAAAACTTAGGGTGGCATGCCCAATTTTTCTATCTCCAAACCTGCAGTATGATTTGGAAAACCATGTTTGTAGAGCTGGAGGGCTGCAAATGGCAAGACACCATACTTAGACACTGTCAATCCAAATCCAAAGTAATAATTTTTCTGCATTTTATTAAAGTTTATTACTCTGAAGTTCAAAATTCAGAACAGCTTGCATGAGAGATGACTATTTTGTCATATTTGAGGACTTTCAGTCTGCAATTAGACAAGCAGCATTTGGACTAACCATGGACATAATAAATGGGACAACAACAACTCCAACCTATACACAAGTCCCAAGTATTTCACCTACAGGCTCTTAGAAGATCCAAGGATACGCAACACGAGAGAAATTTCATGCATACTTAAACTTTTAGGGAAATACAAAGTTTTCTAATCAGATTCCTTTGGTGGAATTTGAAAGTCTTAAAATCTGTAATATTTGCAAATATTTTTGTCAACAATTCTAGGGTCCAGAAATTAGATCAACGATGAAAACCCAGAGAAACTAATCCAAAACCAAGGATGTCAAAGACAGCATTGAATGACCCCATGTAATTCAACAAACAGTTATTAAAGTAATAGCTACGAACCTGAAGACATACAGAACATCAATAACAGCCAAGACAACAGTCATTTCACTAGACGACAGCAGAGCTGTCAGATGTTCCATTGAGTTGTAGAGATGACGCGTAAAACTGTGCTCAATAAGCAGAGCTGAGAACTGCAGGACGGCCAACAGCAGCTGCCTGTCCTTCTCATTACCCGGCTGATTACAGGCCAAAGACCAACAGTCGTCACTGTTGCAGCATCTCTCCAACACTTCATCCAGCTTATCCAACACATCAGCCCAGTTCAACAGCTCACACTAACAAACAAAAATGCCGCAGCAGCATCTAACATCAAAATCATTCAACAATATCCATAAAACACGAATGAAATGCATATGGCAATAGTTCTGGTGATCCTACAGGTGTGTAAATGTACCTTGTGCACATTCTTTAGCATAATATTCAGTCAGATTGTAATGATTATACTAAAGGCTTCTATATAAAAACTCAAAGAAATGGACTAATTAATAATACTAACAATAATACTAATAATAATAATATCACTACTGTTGTCATTGCTATTATTTCTGTCATTGAGTAAAGATCAAAACTACTAAAATATTTCAATGTATAACAAACCTTTCCATAGATCCAAGTTTTGATCTGAGAAATTTCATTATACAGTTCATCTGCTGTGTTACATGACTTTATTCTGTCGATCAGTACCTTACATTCATGTGGCTACAAAATAAAATTTCAGAATAAAATTGCAAAATAAAATCACCAACTCCCATTACATGAACAAAGACAAGAGGCAAAAGATGACTCAAAAGGCTCAAAGTCCACAGCAGAAGTGAAAGACTTCAAACACAATTATATCATGATCATCTCAAGTCTACTATAAAATGTATAGCATCAATACCTATTACAGAGTTAACTAAGACAATATGTCTCAATCTGGAATTAACTCGGCTGTCTAGCCGATGTCTCTAACCATGTCTATATTTTTGGGCCTACTAGGCATTGTGTGGCCAGTTCACGTCAGACCACTGAAGTTAAGTAGCATTGAGCACTGTTCATACTTGGATGGGTGAACCTCCTGGAATCAAGTCATGGTGCCAGCAGTCAACCAAGCCATTCATTGTTTAGACATCAATAAAATGATAGCATCGTTTAGCCAAGAAGGCAAAACACAGGTCTAGAGAAAGCAATGGCAAACTACTCTAGATTAATGGCATAAACCTCCTGCATCACTCCTTGCTTAGTGTAAGGAGATGAGTGCAGGACCCTAAGCTAGTTTCAGTATGGAACTAACTGTACATTTTACTATAGCTTTGACCTACCATTTTCCTGATGGACTTGGAAAACTAACAATTGATATTTCTGTGCATTGGAACAACTGTTGTAACATTTAACATCATAACATAAAACGTTGTTCTATTGGCTCAAAGCCTGCTTCAATTCTAGCACCTTCAACTTCTCATGACATCAGCTGAATATAGGCAGCTGCTGGTCGTTCCCTCGACACCCTTCCTTCCATCGTATCAGGCTGACACTGTCAGCACAGCTGAGTCAATTTGGTTAAGTCCCTAGAGCAGAAACAACTGTGAAAATGTTCAACTTGTCCTGAGGACTGAACTCCAGGCCTCACAAGTGGGAGGTCAGTCTACCACTGAACCACTAACTACATCATGACAACTAACATAACTGATCCTATCACAAATTTTGAAAATTGAGTTTTATATTGTACATCAGACAACATAAATGTTCAAATTCTGGATGAAATTAGTCAAAGCAACAGAACTTACTACATCAAAGCTACTCTTTTTCAACTTGCTTCGATCAACTTTCATCTTGTGGTTTCTGTTCTTTCAAACAATAAAATGATCATTCGTTCATTCAACACAACCAAAGGAAAAGTGCTGAAGACATCAACTCTGAAATTCAACAAACAGTCAATTAACATCACATTCATTAACTTCCTACAGTAAATTAAAACAGAATCTAGCCCTCAAGAATTATATTTCTATAGGGATGGAAAAATTCATTAATGGAAGCAACTGAATCAAGGCAATATTATATGCATCACAAATCAACTGGTAATTAGACATTATGAGAACTTCAAATATTTCAGCTCAAAAATTAATTAATAAATACCAACACTGTGCTAATATTGAAAACAATAATATTAACACATTCATGGGCTTTTTGAAATTCACATGTTAGGCCAATTTACAAACATTTCTGAAACAGACTCTAGACCAGGGTGTCAAACATACAGCCCAGAAAAACTTTTCATCCATCCGCATGTATGTGGCTGAATACAAGAAAAAACTTTCTGTTTGAGGAGTTACTATATTTAAGGTGTGTTCAAAAAGTACATATATGAAAATCTGAAATTACATTTTTTTAAATTGAAAAAATTTTTGAACAAGCCTTTTTATATACTGTTTCGTGTAATATCATATCAGATCATATCACAAACTCAACAAAGAGTTGCGTGCACAAGCTCCATTGGCTCCATCAAGTCAGGAAAGCACTTTCCACCTCCGCTGCACTACAGTGCGTTCTCGCCTCAGTGGTCTCCTCTGTTGACTATTGTAATAGTCTTGTCTATGGTATTCCTGAATATCTAATATCCAAAATCCAGAATATTCTCAACGTCGCTGCCAGACTAATCTACCGCCAGGACTGCCGGGCGAGCATAACACCTCTCATGAGACAAGCTTCACTGGCTTCGTGTCCGAGAATGCATTATCTTTAAGAGGTGCCTCATAATTCATGGCATCATCACCGGCCAAGCCAGTTTGGAGTACCTAGCACGACTTGTAATACCCTCCAGTGACACTCTCAGACGATCGACACTGCGATCATCGTCCTCTCTAGACCTTGTTGTCCCGAGACCACTCAAGATCCCTAACCCTAGGAGATCGCACCTTCTCACGAGGCGGACCACTCCTATGGAATACTATTCTGCTGGAAATCAGAAGGATCAAAGACCAACCCATTTTTAAAAACAGACTGAAAAACCATCTATTTCGGGAGTCATACTCTTTGTAAAGTGCCTTTGTCTTTGGCCCCGCTATTCTTACGGTGCTATATAAATAGTCCACTATACATACATACATACATACGTAATAGGCCTACTGTAGTTGTGTTAATGTTATGTACAAATCAGGCCATAATAACCACAAAGACTTATATGTGGCCCACTATATTGAATAAGTTTGACACCCCTGCTCTAGACAAACACCGTAGGACAACATACATCAAGTACGAACAGCAAAATTTGTTCACCAATGACCAAAAGAAAACCTTCCATAATAAAAAAAAAATAACTTCTGAGAATTGAAAATTGATAATTCAGTGAATCAATGAGGAGCAGCAGCATCCATGTAAACAAGAATTCTGCTATGCATCACATGTAAGCCAATAGAGTAGTGTCTGATTAAGTGGAACTGCCATAAATATGCCCAGGAATGAAACATGACAATGATACCCTATTCTGTGCAATTCTATTAGAGCAATCCATTAAGATGCAGTCATAGAACAGCAAAGAATTCACTCACTCTATGCACAACTTCAAAAGCCACAACACATTAACCACTCAGCTAATGCTTAAATGTGTATGCAGCTTTTAGAAGTTTACGCATTCATATTCAATAAAGCATAAGCCATTACCACTATAACACTGCATTCCCATGATGGTAGTACACTTATTTAAAATTCTATCTTAAAACATTTAAAACTTGGTTCAATTAACAATTTTCATCAATTCTTTTATCATGAATAATTATTAAGTAGCACAGTACTTTGTCAAATTAGATTTAAATAAGAAAAACATAAAAATTCAAGAGAAAATTTGGGACTTTCAATATCATTGTTTAAAATCAATTTTGCTTCTAAATTATGGGCTGTTTATTAATTTTAATGAAATCAGCGAATCTGCCCTCCTATTTCTGCAATAAGCAATAATTCACTCCACTCAATGTATCACCTATTTAATATTAATGAATATGCAACTACATCTATAATGCAGCATTTGACAGCACTCATCATCAGCACAATCACAACCATCATAATAATAATTAACTCATCTTCAGTCAGCACAATCACAAATATCACCATCACCTTCTTCTTCATTAACAGTTTTCTTCTGATGACAAGTTCTTTGCTAAATAGCATCATCTTAATCAACCTTGTGCTTTCTGCCCAAGATTCTACATATTAGATTCTCAAAAATTTTATGACAATCTTATGAGAAATTCTGTCTTACAACAATCCTAAGATATCTTTCCTAATTCTCAAAACATCTTCTATCAACTGCACAACAAAGTTATAACAAATTTTACTATCAGTTCAGAGGTGTTTCAAGATAATTCTAAAAATAGAATTTAAAACACTGATGGTCCAGGTGGTGATGAAATATTTACAAATGGGAGATTTTTGTGCTGACATTGGAATACTGAAACTCTGCTGGAGGTTTCCAGTGGATGATAGGGAGAGACAGTGGTTCGATTATCTCAGAATAGCATTAGAAGAAGTCACAAGTGTCTTTAGTGGCTGGCTGGCTACTTGTTTGATCACCTCCCATCATTTAAATCAGGAAGATATGATCACAAACAAATTCAAACAGTGCCATCTACAGTAAGCCGTCCCAAATGCCTTGGATGACATTACCAGTAATTGCACATAGAGTGCCACAAAAGTCTTCTTCAAATAATGAAAACACATACTTCTTCTCTGCCTTCTTCTTTAACCATCCTCTTTCCAGGAGTCAGTTGCACTGTGGACTATACTTTTCTATTGCTACCTATTGTTAGTTGCCCTCACGGTTTGGTATGTTGCAAGTCCCATCCAGATTTAGATGTTGTCGAGCCAGGTTATCCTTGGTCTCCCTTGAGACCTGGAATTGCATGTTGTACGATCTCCTTCTCAAGACAATTGCCTTGCTTCCTTGCCACATGTCCATAGTATGTCAGTTTTCTTCTTGTGATGTTATTCAATAAGATTGCCTGATATTCTGCGTTTTTCCTTGCCCATTAAATGGTCTTCATCATTTCCAAGGCACTCTAAGCACTGTTCTCAATCCTGTCATCTTGATCTCTATGCAAGTTTCATCCTTTTTTGCCAGTGTCCAGCTCTTGCAGCCATATATTGCTACTGGCTAAACCAAGGCCTTCCATAGTTGCATTTTTGTTGTAAGTGATATTCCTCGATTTTTCCACATTTTCTTCAAAGAGGCATGGCCTTTTGCCAAACATTATCGTTAACATTAACTTTAACAGAAATGATTTGACACAATGCAATTAAACAGTGAGACCAAAAGTAATGATGTTTTGAAACTGCAGACTCTGTCATGTCTCCATATTCTGTTTCAGGAGCAAATTAATACTACAGTTTCATCACTGAAGAAGTTAGGATGGTCATCACTCTCAGCCATTTCCCCTATTTTATTGTTATATATGAAACCTTATCTAAATAATTCAATATTTAAACCTTTGCAAGTCTGAATACATGCATAACAATGCAGCCAGTAGTTTCATGATTTGTTGACCTAAGTATAACACTATCTGACTGGTCCCAGAGTTTTATCATCGATAGTAGTGATATCGTAAAAGGATATTTGAGAATCAACTTACGATATTTTTACAATTACCTAACATCTCAAGTCTGTGACTTATGATAAAGCTCATCATTGTCTCAGGATTAGTTTCAGATTTTTCAAGAATCTGGCCATATCACTTGTTGGCAGTGTTTAATCCTTCTTCCTCATAAATTCAGTTGAAATTGTCATTCCCATTCTCAGTTTAAGGTTTTCGACTTCATTCTACCACCTATCACTCTTGCTAGCATGTAGTCCCTTCAAAAAAATATATCAATTTCACTTGTCTTCATCTGACACTATTGATAAGGAACTTCTCCTATTATTCATTGCCTTCCATTCTACTCAGCTGATGTGCTGATGCTTTCACATTTCTCCATATCCACAAATCAAATCCATCTTCCTCGCTATTCAAGTCTCATCCACAATACCCCACTGACAATAATAGATATGAAAGCATACTTCTTCAGAGACCAATTTCATATAAGATCTTTTCTGTGACACCAATTCCACATAAGGGCTTCACAACTGACAATTTTGGGGCAGAAATGCATATCCTTGAGTTATGAGAATTAATACCTCTTACCCAAAGTCCTAACTAAAATATATATAATGAGAAAATTTCTCAGGCTACATAAAAATGAGATTCCCTTAACAATTAAATTAGTGACAATGAACCTTCACAAATTAACAAAGGATCTTTTCAGTAACCTACTCTTTCAAATAATAAGATCTTTGACTTTGTTTTCAAGTAAATAATGAATTATACAAATTAATTATTCCCATTCATACACGGTTACTAACAAAATAATGTTTGTTTACTTAGGGTTCTTTGTCCTAAACAAGTCACGCCTACAAAAAACGTATGCCAACTGCCAAGCAAAAAAACGGCGCAACGGGCAACTACTAAGTGTGCGAAATAGAGTTGCCAATCGTCCCGGAACGTCCGATAATTTGTCCCAATAGATTCTTCCGTGCGCACAATGTCCCGCATTTTAATGTATTGTCTAACAAATGTCTTCCACTAATACGGTTCGAGCGTTAATGCCGAAATGCATTTAGAAATCGTCCGGCTTCTTAAACAGATAAAGGTCAAAACCGTAGGAAAGAAAGAAAGAAAGAAAAAGCGGTCGAATAAGAAGGAGACGATGGAGGTGGTGGTGATGATGTTAGACGCAGTTCCATATTTAGCGGATAACGCAGTCAAGAGTGATTTCAACAATCGCCGAGTAGTTTCAGTGCTGTCGGGAAAATTCGTCGCGCAATTTCAGCTCCGAACGACGGGTGCCGCCGAGAGTCGGTCGGCCGCCGCGGGTTTCGGCGTTCGACGGTCGGTTAAACGGCCGAGGAGAAGAGCTGCGAAGCGTCGTTTGCACAGACTGGTAATTCCAGCAGACTCACCTTCTTGCTTCGCCATATTATGATCAAGCCCCGGATGTGAAGTCAAAGACGTCGAAAATTTCCTCTTACTCACCAACGAACAGTAAATCGTTAAAAATCATAGATCAGCAATTCTGCATTCTGTATCATCGTCTAACGTCCGTAAATCAGAACTGCAGTTATTGATATTATATGTAACAACCTAGCCTCACTGCCCTTCAGATATTGACTATTGCCTGGCCGATCTTTCACCTTTTCCATAGCTATATTTTAAGAAAGGCTGAGCGCCTATAAATAATCAGCTATACTGTTGTGCTGCTTTCCAATTAAAATTAAAGCGCTATATAATCCACGAGATTTTACTTACTAACTTACTTATATTTATGGTTGCAATGTACTCGTAGGATTGTAAAATACACACTTTATAGAGCCTGTGTTTAGATTCTGCAATTTGTATGATTGTATCGTTAGTGCATGATTGTGACTATATCAGGGCTATATATACAGCAATTCTAAAAAGATCGACAGCTGATTTTACAATCAATTCAAATGCATTAATTGGCTCGTGCTGTTACTAAGTCACCAAAATTCTACCACATTGTATTTCACCCATACTAAAAATAATTAGGCCTACACTGGCTTAAAATAGCTGGACGTATCTAATATAAAGTAAAGTAAAATCTCGTGGATTTCTATAGCGCCTTGGAAAACAGCACAACAGTAGCTGCTTATTCTTAGGCGCTCAGCCTCTCTTAAAATAGCTATAGGAAAGGTGTGGGATCAGCCAGGCAATAGTCAATATCCGAAGGGCAGTGAGGCTAGGTTGTTACAGCTATGGCGGAAATGATTTAAGAAACAGGAAGGATTTAATCTTAGACCTGAAGACTTGAGGAGATAGTGCAGGAATTATAGGAAATGAGGAATCAGATTTTATTGTTTTAAAGTGTCCAAGTGTGCGAAGGGAAGCTGGGATCGAGTTCCAGAGTTCAGGTGCAGCGTATGAGAAGGCACGGTTGCAAATTTTCAGGGATGACTGATTTATGGGCGTGACAGAGTGAGATGAGATGACGAACGTGTGGGTCGAGGAGGCTGAGGGGTTAATAGTGATCTAAGGTAGACAGGTTTTGATGACTGAAGTGAGCTATGTGTAAGTGTTATTATCTTATATTGGATACGTTCTGTTATTTTAAGCCAATGTAATGATTTTAGTATGGGTGAAATATGGGAGAATTTAGGTGACTTTGAGCTAATTGCATTTTCTATTGATTGCCATTTGTTGATGGAGGCTTTGGGAAGGTTATAGTAGAGGGAGTTAATATAAGTAATATAAGTATAAGTTAATATAAGATAATATAGCATTTGCATTTGTTATATATATATATATATATATATATATATATAGATCACTTCATTCATCAAAACCTGTCTACATTAGGACATTATTAACACCTCAGCCTCATCGACCAACGCGATCTTCTTTTCGTCTCACTTTTTCACGCCCGCTGAATCGATCAATCACTCCTGAAAATCTGCAACCGTGCCTTAATTGCCAAGCGCCGCAACTAAACTTTGGAACTCGGTCCCAACTTCCCTCCGCGCAGTCTTAGACACTGTACAACATTAAATTCTGAATCTTCATTTACCATAATTCCTGCATTATTTGCTCATGTCTTCAGATCTAAGCTTAAATCTTTTTTCCAAAATCATTTTCTACATATAGCTCTAACAACCTATATCGAGCGAGAATCTATACGGCCTACGTTAAATCCGTATGCCACACCGTATCGAAAACTGCTGTCAAACCCAGAAAGATGGCGCCTGTCTTTAGACGCTGTTGCATGAATCCGACGGTAAATAGATCTTTCTTTGAATCGGAAATATTGTATAATATAACCAGGGCGCGATTTGTAGGGGGAATCTTCTCCCCCACTGTCCAACTGCATCCGCCCTAAAGTAAAGTAAGTAAAGTAAAATCTCGTGGATTTCTATAGCGCCTTGGAAAACAGCACAACAGTAGCTGTTTATTCTTAGGCGCTCAGCCTCTCTTAAAATAGCTATAGGAAAGGTGTGGGATCAGCCAGGCAATAGTCAATATCCGAAGGGCAGTGAGGCTAGGTTGTTACAGCTATGGCGGAAATGATTTAACCCTTTCACTACCAATGACTCCAAATGGAGTCATTGTATAAACTTGTGTTTTTCTAACTCCAGAATGCAAGTACAAGCAATTATTTTATTTGATACATAAAATATGCATATTTTGTCTAAAATAGGCATTTTAGCACCAAGCTAACCTCTTTGATGGAGGCATTGTGCTAATTTGAAGTTACCACATTGGAGCACAATATTTATTTTAAGTATTCAAGCAAATTTTTAATACTTTTAGTGCATTTTTTTAGATTTGAAAAATATTCTACCATTCATGTATTATTATTGAATGCACAACCGAAAACGTGAATGAATTTTTTCAAAACATTTTTAGAAAAACGAGTTTTTATGCATGACGCCATTTGGAGTCAATGGCTGTGAACGGAACTAAAGCACCAACTGCAGATCTGAGACAGAGTTTTATTCTCTAAGAAATATTTGAGAAATTCGTCAATGAAGGACTTATTGATCACATAGTACACCAGATGGACTCTATAGAGTATGACAGTGGCATAGCCTGGGTTCTAGAATGGGGGGAGTGGGTGTGCCATGGCCACCCATTTTGGGGTAATATTAGATTCAAATCTTGAAATTTGGTGCATATGTTTGAGACTTCATGACAGCACACTGGCATTTGGCACTCCCCAATTGAAAAAATGTTCCTTAGGTTTTAAGTTCTCCTAGAGAGGTCTGGGGCAGAGACCCAGCCGCCCCAATTTAGCATAGGCCTAATACCAGATTTAAATCTTGAATTTGTTAGATAAAATTTTATAAATGTCTCTGCAAGAACCTCCCCACTACTGTTGGCCTGCTCAAGGGCCCCCAAGACGCTGTCCCTCTTGTGGCTGCGCTAATGGACAGAAGACAGACATGCACATTCAATATAGTCTGACAAGGGGACTATGGGCAGTGGTGGCTCCAGGATTTGGCAAGGGGGCCGTTGGGGTGTCAACTTCTAATCATGGGGGCCAACCATTTGATGTTAGGTATGTAGTATTAAGTATAGGGTCCCAACAGGGGGCCACTGGGGGGCAGGCACTCAATAGGGGCACAGGCCCCTGTGTAGCCACTACTGACTATGGAGGATAGTCGTGAGCTCCTCAGCTCTGTCACTGCCTCAAAAGTTTTGAGCAATATATTTGCCGCTAAAGAGTTGGCAGAGAGCAAACAATCATTTGAGTTAGACAGTGAGCTCTGATGTAGGCCAATATCTTAAAGGTTTTAATTTAATTTAACACCGACTGGCAACCAGCCGCAATGCAACTACAGTATATCAATTCTGTTGACAATCACCGTCTCTCCACCCGGAGAAATTTCCCGCATATCCCTTAACCATGTCTCATGACCTGGGTGTCATTATCCCTTTGGGATGCTCATTTGCCTGTGAAAGGAAAACCATAAGAATATCACATCTTGACTGGGTCAAGTTAAAAAACGACAGGTGAAGCACTGATTCATGAACAGAAGGGGCCATTTTAGTTTGCAAGTGTGAACCTCCAATGTCTTCTACATCTGTATTCAACACTTCAACTGAGCATGAAATAACAGAGAAACTAGCGAAGAAGTATGCTATAATTCCAGAAGGGAAATCAGATGTCACAGTGTTCTGCATTTCCCTTCATTCTGAACCAAAGCATTAGTGCAAGTTGTGCCACAGCTGTGTGGACTTAGGTGAATTAACTGGGGCTGCCAATGTGTGTCACAGGGACAGAATTTGGTTTCTAGCAAACATAATTGCTAAGCAACAGTAACACTGTAGTTCTACAACTTGCAAACTTTAATAGCAATCTTTATTATTGATTACTCAATGTTACACCTCTATGACTCCATATGGAGTCATGGGGACCTTTGACCACCAGTGACTCCATATGGAGTCATACCCATAATTATATAATTAATTACTGTTTTAATTAAAAATTGTGCTTAGGTGTCTAAAAGCTTTCCATTTACTTCACTTTTGACTTCAAAAATTTTTTTTTGCTAAAAAAATTAAATCGGTAGTGAAAGGGTTAAGAAACAGGAAGGATTTAAGCTTAGACCTGAAGACTTGAGGAAATAATGCGGGAATTATAGGAAATGAGGAATCAGATTTTATTGTTTTAAAGTGTCCAAGTCTGCGGAGGGAAGCTGGGATCGAGTTCCAAAGTTCAGGTGAGGCGTATGAGAAGGCACGGTTGCAAATTTTCAGGGATGACTGATTGAGTGGGCGTGACAGAGTGAGGTAAGATGATGAACGTGTGGGTCGAGGACGCTGAGGGGTTAATAGTGATCTAAGGTAGACAGGTTTTGATGACTGAAGTGAGCTATATGTAAATTAAGTGTTATTATCTTATATTGGATACGTTCAGTTATTTTAAGCCAATGTAATGATTTTAGTATGGGTGAAATATGAGAGAATTTAGGTGACTTAGTAACAGCACGAGCAAGTGCATTTTGTATTGATTGCAATTTGTTGATAGAGGCTTTGGGAAGGTTATAGTAGAGGGAGTTACAATAATCTAATTTGGAGTGGACTATTGAGGTGGCAATTGTGGAGGCAGTTTTAGTATCTAGGCAAGGGCGTATAGGCGGCGAAGGTCACGGATATGAACATAGCAGGCTTTTGATAGTTGGGAGATTTGAAGTGAGCTATATATGTAAGTGTTATTATCTATGCCCTACTGCTACATCCCCCACCACTACATCCTCCCCACTGCTATATTTCTCAACAACTACATCCCCCCAAGCTCGACATATTGCCCCCAGTGCACTGCTCCAGGTCACAAATCGCACCCTGAATATAACTTACGGGAATAATCGAAAATTAATCGCGATTTCGATTTTTTCTGTCGATTGTCGATTATTTCGATTTATTTAATAATCGTGTCGATTTCGATTTCGGTTTTTCCAAAAATCGCGATTTCGATTTCGATTAATCGATCCACCTCTACTTTGTACACTGTATTCTATGGTCTAGCTAGCTACTAGCCTACTACCTACTACTATTTCGTCATGGATGTCATCTAACCTCCTTGCTCTTAATCCATCCAAGACTGAATTCCTCTTAATAGGTTAATTTACCCCAACAAGTTAAAAAAATTGACAGTCCCAAGCTAGTCCTGACTCCAGATACCACAATAACCCCTGCTCCAACTGCAAAAAATCTTGGTTTCAAAATTGATTCATCCCTAAATTTAGAATCACAGATCTCCCAACTATCGAAATCCTGCTATGCCCATATTCGTGATCTACGTCGCCTCCGTCCTTGCCTTGACACCAAAACTGCATCCACAATCGCCACTTCAATAGTCCATTCCAAACTGGATTACTGCAACTCTCTTTACTATAACCTCCCAAAATTTAAACCTCCATCAACAAATTACAATCAATTCAAAATGCACTAGCCCGAGCAGTAACCAAATCACCAAAGTTCTGCCATATTTCACCCATACTGAAGACATTACACTGGCTTAAAATATCCGAACGTATACAGTACAAGATAATAACGATTACTTACAGTTCACTTCATTCGTCAAAACCGGTTTACCTTCGTAAACTCTTAACGCCTCAGCCTCCCCGACCTGCACGATCATCATCTCATCTCACACTTTCACGCCCGTTAAATCAGTCATCACTCAAAATCTGCAACCGCGCTTTCTCATACGCCGCACCAGAACTTTGGAACTCAATTCCAGCCTCCCTCCGCAGCCTACGACATGGTCAAACAATAAGCTCCGAATCCTCATTTCCTTTAATTCCTTCACTGTCTCTTCAAACCTTTAGGTCTAAACTTAAAACCTTCCTATTCGAAAAGTCATATCCCCCATAGCAACAACAACCTGACCCGCCGCCTCATAGATACACTGACCTTTGCCCGGCCGACAAACCACCCTGGCTATAGCTATTTCAAGAAAGATTAAGCGCATAAGAATAAGCAGCTACTGCTGTGCTGCTTTCCGGGGCGCTGTAGAAGTTTACGAGATTTTACTTACTTACTTACTTACAAAGATTGCAAGGAGTCTGTTTTTTTGTTGGTCCTAGTTTTTAGAAAGGTTCCAGTGGCGTCTCCTCTTCGTTTAGTCGTAATCTCGTAGAACGTAAGGGAAGTTTATTTGAGGAGAGAAATTTCGGTTTTGTCGAAGGAAGAAGACGGGAATGGAGAAGGTAGAGCTGGCTCCTCTGCGGCCGTTGGACGAGTTCCTCTGGGAGTCTGCGCGTTTCCAGGTCCCGGCGATCAATGATCCGGAGCGTTGGGCGAATAGAGTGACGAGCAATCTACTCTACTATCAGACCAACTACATGATCCTGGCGATCGTCATCTTCCTTCTCGTTGGGTTGAAACTAATTCTTTTAGTTTACTATCAAACAAATTATGTCACTAAATTGCACAGCGCAGTTGTAGTGAATCAATTATGGATACACGGAATCGTGGCCATGAATCAATAATTCGTAAACTGAACTTTTCTAGAACTACTCAAAGGCTGGACTGATATCCATGCCTAAATTTATTGTTTTAAAGATGGGCGGATGTTTACTATAGAAATTAATATCATTAAATGTTATGATATTTGCAGAGTTTGCACTTGGCCAAAAATTTACAGCATAGGTGCAGCACAGTCTTATGGATTACCCAAATATATGCATGTTTTGCACACCAAACATACATACAAACCTCAAGAAAGTGGATGAAGTGATTTTGGGCAATGAACCCCCTTTACCAGTGATTAAAATTTTTTAATTTGTTACCATGGTGGCCATGGTAACAGATTTTTACACGTATTATTTTGAAATAGTTTAAATGCTTCAGAATTTGAAATTTAGAAGCTGAAAAAACATTCAAAATTTAAAATAAATGTCAAATTTTGTGTCCCTTTATCACTCTTATGTCCTCAAGGTACTTTCCCGTTATCTGGACCCCAGTGAAGAGATACTAAGAAATGCTTAGGGTTAGGGTGGTGGTTAGGGTTAGTGTTAGGGTTATGGTTAGGCTAAAACTCGAACCCTCACCCTAACCCTAATATCTCTTCACTGGGGTCCGGATAACGGGAAAGTACCGTCCTCAATTACTGAATTTTTCCATGGAAGTCGAAAGAATGAGTTCTTACTAACGCTATCGAAAAGGCCACTCACTATAGCAAAGGAACTCCAGTTCAAGATCATAAAATTTCATTCTACAATGGAAGCCAGAAACTTCATAATCGCTCTAATTCCACTTGCAAATCCTGGAGCTGCCAGAGGTGTGCGGACCAAAAAATTGGAGACCGCGAATTATCCAGATCCACCAAGTTTTGATACGCATAGGATCCGCATCCGCGAGTGTTTCCGCTGTCAGGAGCCGCGGAGGATCTGAATCCGCAGATAGTAAATAAGTCTTATGTTTACTATCACCCTCTCCCCCTTAATTTCTGCAAACCTAGGACTGTACTTCAATATTATAAGCAGTAAAATTATGTGCCTATGTCATATCTGAATAATGTATATTGGACAACAGAGTAATCATCACACCTCGACCAGTACAAAGCAAATTTAGGCAATAAATTGGTTACTTCATAACCAAGGAGCTCCAAATTTCCCAATACCTCTTCAAATTACCAACAACGTTGTCATAGTGTTGGGTGTCATATATCTATTACATCTATACATTATTACATTATTATATCTATACATCTATTAATGACTTGTAATTAAAACCCCCATTCGGCAGGCACAGACACAGACGATGCGGGTTGTTTGGTCTTTGGACTTGTCTGAAGTTGTCTCCCGTGAGTGAGTCCGATCTCTGATGTTAACCACCTAACTTAGTGTTTCTGTTGATCAAAGCGGTATGGCAAAGGTTATGTGAATGCCCATAAAATGGATACACAATGGATACACTAGATACACATTTAATGATGCTCACTAATATAAATTCAATCTGGGCATTGCTATTACTGTATATGCTGTTGTAAACTGAATGATGATCTTTAATAATTTTAAAAATCACTCATCTTTATTGCAACATTTCTTATCATTCAAATAATATCCAAGGACACGGCCAATGTGATGTTATGAAACTGTTTTGGTTTCTGGAGAATGGTGTCTGATGTTGCAGATGATCTGCAGATGTTGTGTGTATTTGCTATTTGCAAGGCCTTAAGCTTGCTTACAGCTGGTTTTTCTTTCAGAAATACTTGAGTGCAATACAATATATTGATGATTTGAATGACATTTAAAGTGATTAATGCTCAGTCACCTTTAAAGAGAGTATTCTAGCATCTCTAACTGTTACTAATAATTTGTGTATGTGTGTATGTATGTGTGTGTGTGTGTGTGTGTGTGTGTGTGTGTATATATATATATATATATATATATATATATATATATATATATATATATTATAGTTACGAGGTCGTAACACAAATAAGTTATGAAATGAAGCAGTTTAGTTAGTCTTTACAATGGAACAAATCTGAAATAATATACATTTTGTACAGAATTTAATGACAAACAGAATATCGTTTCATAAATACTCGTATAACATCGACATGATTTCTATGACATTACAAGCACGTATAACACAGTAAGTCTGTGAATTATTTTGCCAAACAATGTTTTCTGTCACAAATGCTGCATTGAACATTTTCATCTAATGAGCATCTAATGAATCAGTGAAAAGATGTAAGAGTAAATGTTTTAGATGTAAATTTTGAAATTACTGTTTCATTTTTCGACCTATCCACCTTGCTTGTTTAAACATTTGTCCCACCGAGCAACAAGTTTCTCAATGCCCACTTAGAAAAACAATGCTGGCTGCAGCTTGAGCCACTGACTAATGGCCTTTTGCTTCTCCGCATCTGAGGCAAATTTCTGGCCAACCAACATTTTTTCACGGAACCAAAAAGATAATAGGTCACTGGGTGCTAAGTCAGAGCTATATGGAGGATGTTGTAACACCACTAACCCCAGATTGTTAACAGTTTGCAATGGCTGACGTTTTTCCTTGCAGATTGCATTTAACGGCAATGTCATCACCATATTCAATGTTTACAGATATTAATTAGTCATTGTGATGGCATGACCATAAACTTTGTCAGGGTTGTTCAAAATAAAATTTTCTTCAAGACGTATATTTCGGATTTCTTTTGTTGTGAAAACTAACTAGACTGCATCGTTTTGTAACTTATATATGGAACAACCCTCTTGCTAATATTGGCTTCACTGCATATCATTTGAAGTGGTGCACTTAACAGATGAGCAGGAGATGCTTATTGTGTGTTTGGATGAATTTGGTTTCAGAGTGTTCCACCCTGTCCAGATGATATTTGGGTTCCTGTCAGTGGCTGCCATATTTGGCATTTTCGTCTATTTGTCCAACAACCAAGCTCAGTTGCGTCGGTTCAAGAGACAGCATCCTGGGGTCTGCACGGCAGCCATATTGGCTTGTGGTTACGTTGTCATCCACCTCTTTGGATCCGTGATTGTATTTCTGTTTGGAATTGCACTTCCTCTCTTTGGTTAGTCTGGTATATTTCAGGAATTAACATTTTAGAGGTTTTCAAGAATTAACCATTTTAAAGTGTGACCAAATGTTAAGTACTGATGGCATTTTGAAGTCCATTATTTGAAATTTTGCAAGGCAAGCATTTCACTTTGACTAATGATTGCCTCTAAAAGGGCAGAAACGATGAAGTCATAAGGCAAAGACTGGTAAGTTTGAGTTAATTATTTTGATGTAATATTTTTACCCGTGTCAAGGCTTTTGCATGATATTTGATCAGTTTCAGTCACAAGATTACATTTTATCTTGAAATATAGAATTCATCATTACAACTTTAAATTGATTTTTGTCTTGTGATCTTGAGATAAAAAGTTGTAGCAGTTTTTAGGACATGAACTCAGTTTTCTTGGTTCTCTTGTTTCATTTTATACAATAGACCTTTTGTGAACACTTCTTTAAGATTTTATCAACACTTGCCATCTTTATGCTAGTGATACATGGCTGTTCATTGCTCTCAATTACAAAATGTCATCGTAATCTCTGGAAAACGTATCTGCTTCATTGCTGGATGTGGAATGATAGACTTGCTTTTAACGTGTTGGAAACTGAATTGCTTCTCTTTGGAACACTACATCATCACATTTACTTTAATGAAATTATTTCTGTAGAATTTGATAATGCATTGGTATTACCAGTTCACTGGATTATTGCAATTGTTTGCACAGTAGTGTGACCAAAAGCAGTTTGCACAAGCCATCACTAAAAGTCCTAAGTTGAATTTCACTAAACATGTTGTTGAATATTTTTGCTGGTTACACCTCTTGAGTTGATAATTATTTGTTAAGAGAATTCATTAATTCTCATAACATCACAGACAGAACACTGTCAGTACTTGGAACTAAAGATGACTTCAGTGCCCAAAATGTTGGGCTCTTGTAAAATTCTGAATCTTGTATATATTTTGGAAACTGAATTGGGTTTTGTGTGAGTTTAGCATCTCTTGGTGCTCTTATTTGACTGCTTGATATGTCAACCTGAGTTTAATCAGCTGGTTTATGCACAGCTGATGCTAACCATTTATATAATGTAATAGTACAGGGGTGTCTAACATAGGGGCCACGGGCCACATATGGCCAGCGAAAGCTTTTCATCCGGGCCGCTTGTACGTGGTTGAATACACATGTGAGCAGTTGTTTTCTGTTATGAACGTGAACAAGTCTAAATACCGTTTGAAACTCAGTGACACTCCTTTGAATGCCTTCAGGCAACAAAAATAATTATGACTACAACACGTGAAGTTCAACAAGGATGTGTTGTAATTAAAAAATACTTTTATTTTCATAAAAAGAATCACAAAAATGTAATACTAAAAGTTTGTTCTCAGTAATTTTTGTAAACTGTTTTGTGTAATAGGCCTAATGCAGTCCATGTTAATATTATGTACAAATCCGGCCCATGCAACCACAGACTTATGTGGCCGCTATATGACATGAGTTTGACACCCCTGCAATAGTAGTACTTCGTTTGGTTATTTTGAGTGCATGATAACGGTTCAGTGTTCACCTTAAATGCTGCATACTAAAATGAGTTTGAAAAGTGGTAAAACTATTAGGTGAGTTCATTTTGCAAGATTATTGAACTATTCTAGCATTCCTTTTATCTTATTTTATTTTGTAGTTATTCTTGTTCATGCAAGCCTAAGATTGCGCAATCTGAAAAGCAAAATCACCAACAAGGTGGAGTACGTTGGACTGCATCGCACTCCAATGGGCGTCCTGCTTGAAGCCCTCGGTATGGAGTCTGAAGCTGGATCGTAAAATAATGCATTGTGAATTTTGTGTATGTGTGTAGTAGAAAATCTCAAATTTTATTTCAAGCTTAAAGCTATTAGCTGCTGTAGTGAATTCTGCTGTAAAGGCTGCATTTGCCATTGGTGTTATTACTTTGCTTACTGCCATTTATTGTCTACTGGTTATTTTTCTGTAAATGCAATGTTTTGATTAATTATTGTAATATAGGAAATGTTCATCCTTGGCTGGGCTAAACTGTTAAGAATGTGCAGGAGTTTCTATATTGTATAATTTTTATTTATAGCATGTGTTTAATTAGTAGATTCTTAAATGATTTGTATTATTTTATTGATCAAAACACATCATCATGAGTTCTCATTAATATAACGTCATACCCAATATTTGTCAAAGCATTTATGGGAACCTTGTTCTTCTTTTCATATTTGATTAAATTTGATGTGGAATTTGGAGATTGCTGTGTGAAATTTTTGAAACCTGATCCATTATAAAACTCGACATTTTGATGTGCGTGCATGCATGTGTGTGGTTATTAAGGCTTGATTAATTTATTATAAATCAGTGTAAGAGGGTCACTAACAAGTTGGTACCATGTTCAACTCGATCTGAAGAATATAGGTTTGAACATCCGCCAAGGAGACGTTCACAGTTTTCTCAGTCATTGATCTTCAGGTGATTACTCAACTGGATGAGGTGTTCACCTTGGGCAAGTTCATTGGAGGACATGCATTGTCGCCTGTCTCTGATGTTAAGTCCTTTTGCTTTGAGATAGCTCTGTGACTTAAATGGCTTTTGGTCCTAAATGTTATTTTTTGAGTCTATGGAAAGGTATTTTGTTTCTGCTTAATTTGGGGGCCAGCACAACGGCCTGTATTTACTCCACTCGAAATCTGTGGCTACTGCATGGATTATATGATGTCTTGCACGGATGATAGTGTCTTGCATGATTATTAGATTGTCAGTGCATGACAAAACATTTTAACTTATGAACATATCTTATTAAGTAGATATATTCAAACAAAAAACTGAATAATGTAGAGTCTACATCATTGCATATGTTTTTAAAGTGGCTCTAGGCTTGCTTACTTTGAAGCTATTCATAATGAATAAAAATTAGAAACCAAACAATATTTAAATGAAAAACATTTCAGTACAGAAATTGGCAGATGACCAAAAGTTGTTTGTGTGTACAGTATCTATACTCTGTGAACCAATAAAAACCATGCCGCTGTGTATTTGTCCATAACTTTGACAAATGTGAACCAGTTTTCACTGTTTGACTCAGAAATGAATGGGGACAATGTCATATATATATATTATTTATGACACCCTTAACGTGTAGCAACTATATTTAGTAAAACTAAAACAAGCAGAAAAATAACAAAACTGTCATGTAAGACATATATATAATGTTTTACTTGTTCCCAAAATGTTCTGAATTTAATGAATGAATTAAAGCAAAGTTATAACAAGTCGAAGCTCAAAGCAAATGCTCAAAGTGTCCTTCTCTTGGGGCCACAGTTCTGGTGGAATGAATGCTGTGTTTGCAACTTGTCGTTAAACCATTATCCGACCAAGGATACTAGGATTTAAAATATATCTATGCCAAATGTGATCCTATTTTCAAAATTTGGAAATGTTTTGTTCCAAATAAATTTCCCTGCATCTTTGCCACTCACAAAAGATAGGTTGCCACTCAAAAATGTTAGCTGCGAGCTTTAAAAAAATATTTGATTTTTTTAGGGCGTCTGTATTAGGCTGGAGAGTGGTCCCTTCCCAAATTCTGTATATTTCTGCATGGATGGTTAGAAAGAGGAATATGAATGCAGAAGAATGGTGCGTACCTCATCATTTTAGTTTTCATATAGCCTGAGATATAACAAGCTGAAAATCCAATATTAGCCTACATGAAAATATGTAAAAACGCTGGTACTCTCAGGGACTTTTCCGCTTGTTTTAGTTTGACTAGGTATGATTGCTACACGTCAAGGGCGTCGTAAATAATATATATGACATTGTAACCTAACCTACATTTTCTGAGTCAAATAGTGAAAACATTTTAAAGTCAGTTCACAATTGCCAAGGTTATGAGCAAATATACAGTGGCATAGTTTTTATTGGCTCACCGTGTACATATGCACATATATCTGTTTGTACTGTATATACTGTATATTCCATTTGACAGGGGTGGTGGGTGGTTTGACTTGCTGAAGTGCAAAAACATTTTTGATGTACCCTGCACAACATTTTTGAAAATTACACACACACATATATATATATACACACCGGGGTATATGGTATACAGTGTGTGTGTCAAATGATGGGCTTAGGAAAGCACCTTGGGATATATGTTAAACCATATTGAGACAATATGACACAACTGCCTAGTTGAATTCTCATGAAGTTCTCAGTTTTTATAATTTTGTGCTCAAAACACGACTTAATTCCTTATAAATTTACGGTTTTTGCTACAAACTATTAGAATGCCACTTTTATCTCATCAGTGTATATGTGTGTCGTGTCTTTTGAACTTTCTAACTTTTAGACTAAACAGTGCATTGATTTAACTTCCTTTAAATGACATTTCAACCATTCCTTTTCACCGTAATTAATTGTAGTCCATAGAATTGTATACAGTGTTGCATTTTGTCCTTTATTGCCATTTATCATGTATTTATCAGTAGTTAAATGACACATTAAATGCATTTGTAGTCTTGGAAATTTATTACCGTTGAATAGCATTATTTCAATTATTCCTCTTTGGTACAAAAACCCTGAGATGCTTTACAGCCTAACAGTGGCGTCATTTCACACTTTTCTTGGGGGGGGCGAGAAATTTTGTAAAATTTTCTTTTAAATTTTTTTAATTTTTAGACAGAAGGATATTGGAAAGTTTTTTTTGACTAAGTTTGAGTTTGAGAAGAAAAAAGTTGAACGATCAGATTTCTTAGGTAGACTGGTTTTTTTTGCCTCCCCAAACGCAAGTGACGTCCCTGTTTTGTTTTTTTTTGCACATTAATACATTATAGATTAATATTTTCATTTCCTTGAGGAACTATTGAAGTGGCAGCCGCACGTAGATCCTCAAATGACGCCTCTGCAGCCTAATGCTAGAGCCTTCAAAAACACTAATTACTCTAGGCATGAGTGGATGATCATATTAATTTTATTAAACTGGTTGAATAGGTTGATTGTTCAACAAAGAATGACATTTGTTGAGCAGTCAACCTCAAAACTAGAGCTGTACCGATTGCACATTTTGCAATGGATGAAGGTTTTTGGACAAATAGAATAATATTTTTGGAGTTAGGTTTGATTGTTCCGATTTCCGATTGTTAGACAACCGATTGTTTTGCGATACCGATTGTCTGTCATATTCTCCAAATCGGGTGTTTTTAACGACTGCAGGAGTGCAATCAAATTGGAAGGAGCCATAAAGGTGCGGATCTTAGAGATTTTTCCAGAAAAAAATTAGCAAATGATTCAGCAGCATAAAATGGATTAAATGCACATCACAGTGTTCCCCTCTGTATACAGGTTCAATTCGAGGTTTGCCAAGAGATTCAATGAGCATAGTTGCCGTGTGTGTGCTTGATCATTAATGAATAATGCTTTTGCTATCAATACTTATTATGTCAAATTTTAAATTTCTATGTTCACTTTGTAATTTATAACCGATTGTTCCAATTATCCTAATAATCTGTCAGAAAACAAGTGTTACCGATTAATCGGCACCCGACTGGCGCCCGATTACCGATTGTTCCGATTGTCCTAATAATCGGTCCGATTATGAATGTTGCCGATTAATCGTTACAGCTCTACTCAAAACTCTTGAACTGCTACTACATATTATTTTTCACATAGGTAGTAGGCATAGATTTATTATTATCACTAGATGCCGTCTATCTATGGCAGTCAGACCGAAGTTGACGCCAGTTTGCATTTGGTGTGTGTCAAGAAATGTTTACCTCACAGAAATAATTTATTACTTCACGAAAAGAGTCTTGATTAAATTAATGTGGCCAAGCTACAGAAGGCCACTGCATTAAGCGGGTGTAAAAATTAAAGTCAAGCCTTGATTCATTCAGCAACTCACGAGCTCAGCACAAGATGACTAGTGCCAGACGATCAGTGGCGTAGCGAGGGGCAGTGGGGACGAACCGCCCCGGGCAGCACTTGCTCTGTGGGCGGCATTTTCGAAGATAAAGTTTTTTGCTTGTCAAGATTTTTGGGAGGTGTGATGGCCTTTTTGGTTGCCAGATTTTATCGCCCCAGACGGCACTTTGCCTCTCTACGCCGCTGCAGACGATGTTAGCGTGGATCAAATAAAAATTAATATATAAACCACCTGTGACCGGCGTCGCTGCTTGCCTATAGGGGTCGTCCATAAATGACGTCACGCGATTTTGGCAGTTTTTACCCTTCCCCTCGTCACAAAAGTCAGTCGTCTAAAAAAATGACATCACAACGCGTTAACTCCCCTCTCTTTAATGTCAAAATTACTGTTTCAATTGACTTATTTCTTGAATGAAGTGGGTACTGCGATGAATTCGTTTGAAAATATTCGTTATAATTATTATAGTTGGGGTCGCAGTGGCAGCTCCACCGGGGGGGCTAGGGGGCCCGTGCCCCCTATTGAGTTCCTGCCCCCACCCAGTGGCCCCCCCTGTTGGGACCCTATACTTAATACTACATACCTAACAACAAATGGTTGGCTCCCATCATTAGAAGTTGCCACCCCAACGCCCTCCCCCACTTGCCAAATCCTAGAGCCGCCACTGTGGGGTCGCCACATCATGGGGAATTGAATTTAAAGGGTCGCGGCACTAAACAGGTTGAGAACCGCTGCTATACAGAGATAAGCGCTTGAGCGCTAGACCCTACGTTCACTAGACTGAATATATAGAGTAGGCTACGGCGTGACGGAACTGACTTTGCCTTTTAAAATACGTTACCATAAACACCTAAAGCATCATATAGGTCTACAGTATGTTATATAGCATCACACCATTTGGCAAACCTAAGCATGAAACCGTGTTTGTTTAGGGACTGTTCTAGCAATGACCTAATTAAAATATCTATTATAGAGTTTCTAGACAAACGGTGTCATGGGTAGGTTTGTCATCTGTGTTGCCATGCGATGCCATAGATATGCCTATTGTCTAAACGTCAGTTAGACTAAATTACTCATTCAGTCTAAATGACGCTTATAGCGGCTTAGGCACATCTAACAGTGGCGACGCCAGACGTTTGAGAGTGGGGGGGGTTATGGTGAGCACGTTGAGTGGGTCTGGGGCAGTGGCGGCTCCACCGGGGGGCCAGGGGGGCCCGTGCCCCTATTGAGTGTCTGGCCCCCAGTGCCCCCCCCCCAGTTGGGACCATATACTTAATGCTCCATACATTAAACAACAAATGGTTGGCCCCCATGATTAGAAGTTGCCACCCCAACGCCCCCCCCCCCTACTTGCCAAATCCTGGAACCGCCACTGGTCTGGAGCGGAGCCCCCAATGGGGTCCAGGGACCAAGCCCCTGGTCAGGGAGTCAGAGGGCAAAGCCCTCTGAAGCTGAACAACTTTTAATTTTACAACTTTAGAATTCGTTAGAATTACTATTCCACACGCAATGAATTAAATTGCTTTTAAACAATATTTTTATCTATCCGATAAAATTTCTTGCAAATAGTAACATGGACGGCCATGGCGGGTCCCCAGTCCATTTGACGCACGACTGCTTCTTATACAGATAGATAAATGGAGAACTTGTTATATAGATATAACCGGAAATACCGGAAAACAAGTTAAATCGACTTCAGTCCGTGCTGAATCTGGCTGCACGAGTGGTCTTCGGTTGTCGCTGGAATGACCACATCACGCCACTACTGAGGGATCGCCTCCACTGCCTACGTGTTCAACAGCGTATTGTTTACAAGCGTTGTTGGCTCACTTTCCGAGCCCTTTATAATAGCATAATACGACCCACACTGCCCAGAATATCTGAGTGCGCTGGTGCAGCGAACGACGTCAAATGAGTCGAGAATGGTTTTCTAGAATGAATGCACTAAAGTTGACTAAACAGTGTCGTAGTAGCCAGGATTACGGAATATTATTATGCGGACCGCGTCGACATTTTCACGTTAAAAAGAGTTGACAAGCAAAAAACGTCATCTTTTGAACTGTTATGCGTTCTCATACACTGTCGTTACCCCCCTCCCCAGTGGCGGCTCCACCGGGGAGTCAGAGGGGCCCGTGCCCCCCTATTGAGTGCCTGGCCCCCTGTTGGGACCCTATACTTAATGCTACATACATTAAACAACAAATGGTTGGTCCCTCATGATTAGAAGTTGCCACCCCAGCGGCCCCCCACTTGCCAAATCCTAGAGCCTCCACTCCCCCCGCCAACATCACAATAGCTGGCCTGTTGCTACGCATGTACTAGCAGGAATTTAGGAAATACATGTAAGTAAAGTATAGGGTCCCAACTGGGGATATGCATTCAGTATGGGGGGCAAGGGCCTCTCCTGAGTCCGGACTCCGGAGCCCCCTGTATACAGCCGTTAAAACAAGCGCTAAAGAAATTCGTGAGAAATTATTGAATTACATTATACATGCGAACCCTATTTAGAAACTATTCATATTATCAGGCCCGCCGCAAGTGGAGGTGCAGGGGGTGCAGTGCACCCCCTGGAAAAATGTAGGGGGTGCAGTGCACCCCCTGGAAAGAAGAAGGGCTGCACCCCCTCTGCTCCCCCTTTCAGCTAAAATTCGTCAAAAAATTGCCAAAATTTGCTAAAACTGGCCCAAAAATTGCCAAAATTTGCTTAAATTGGTCCAAAATTGCCAACATTTGCAAAAAATGTGCAAAAAATCGCCAAAAATTTGCTAAAATTAGCCAATAATTGCTAAAATTGGCCATAAAATTGTCAAAATTTCCCGAAAATTTGCAAACAATTATCTTGCCCCAAAGAAAAGTGTGAAATGATGCTACTGCTTTTATCTGGAGAAAATCTGCACCCCCTGATGAAAATTCGTTCCGGCGGGCCTGCATATTATTATTTTTAGAACCGTAATTATCCATGCATATAAATGGCCGGTCGCGACTCTATATAGTAACCACAACGCAATATGTACGAACTTAAATGGTTGAAAGATTTAGTCAGGGTGTGCGGTGACAGCTGTTTAGGAGAAATTTCGTTACGTGGTTTTACTAGTGTTGGGTTATGGTGTTAGCCAAAGCCTTCTATATTTAGAAGGCTTTGTGTTGACATATTATTCCGCAAATTAGTTTCAAAGGACGATTCACTTTCATATCGCCCAATAACTGCGCTCGACGACATTCACGAATTTCCGGTGGTCTATTATTAGAAGAGATTGCGAAAAGTTGAAAGTGGTATTTCCAACGATCGAACGGGCGCCCGAGAATCCGAGATGGTTGTCAAAAGGTTTTGTCACTCGCTTGATTATTAGTCATTGACGAAAACCGATACACTGTAGTAAAAAAATGGTCTTCTGCGAATGCGAGTGGTTCTCACGCAAACACCTTCAAGTCTTAAACACAATTATTTTATATTATTAGTAATACTGTGAGTTTAAGTGGTTTTAGGAGGCTAAGTAAGCCTGTGTGAAAGTACCGACTACCGACACGTTCTAGATCTTGTACCTACATATTTTTTCCTTTTCAATGCACAGGTAGACTTGAATATTGTAAATCTTCATCATTGGCGTACCCATGAGACCTGGGATTCAATTCAATCAATCAACTTCTATGGCGCCATTGTGATACTGCCTGGGACATTAGCCGATGGTGCACCAAATCCAATCCGAATTAGTGCCAGATAAAGCTGGAAAAGCCTGGTATTAATGGTCCGTCAGATCATCGGGGGGAGGGGGGCAATCTAAGTGGAGAGGCCAAACCAGATTTGTGCAAAACCTATCAGAAATTTTTAGGGGTTCGGGGCTGGGCTGAATATGTCGACATAATCGAAACGCCTGGCTGTATTGCAGCGTTTCACCACTCAGTAATAAACGACACCTTTTATGAATCTGTCCTCGTCCCATGATAGGCCTATGCTGCTAGTGCATGAGGATCAGGACTGACGGGGCGGAGAATGGCGCTGGAAGAGAGTGATCTCTGAATTTCCAGAAGGAATTTCTTTTCCATATCGTCAGATTAGACTGACTCATTAGAGTGATATTATGTTTATCAAGATAATAAATAATTAGGTGAAATCGCTTAAGTTACCCTTCGCATCTTTTCTTGCTGCGTGATTGATTGATAGCTCGATATGATATGAAGTGTTGAATGAATAATATTATCATTGCTCATATAGGCATAGACCTAGATATAAATAGGTAGTCGGCTGAAGATTGAGACCGATCAGAGGCCCGTTAGCTCAGTTGGTTAGAGCGTCGTGCTAATAACGCGAAGGTCGTGGGTTCGATCCCCATACGGGCCATACATTTTGGGAACGGAGGATGGCAGAGTGGGTTACGCGACAACGGTTATAGACAAAGGTTTATAGACCTTCGACGAATCAATGGCAGAAAATCGCGATTCTCCACATGCGTCTTTGAAATCTATCCCATACATTCAGGACCGCCTCGTAGGGGAGGGGGCGCGAAAGGGGCATGTTGCCCGGGTCCCGCTTTAAAGGGGAGCCCCTAATTTTTACAGGATAGATCATCGTATGCACTCGGTGAGTTGCTTGCGCCTGGCAGTAAATGAGTAGAGGTTGTAAAGGTCGACAGTTCTGAGTTCGTCCTTTCTTTCTTTCGTTCCTTCTCTCTCCCGAGTACTAGGCCTACTCGTTCTCGGCGCAATCGCTGTCTCTCACGTACGCATGTATCCGATTTTGACTTAGTTTCATTACAATTTTCTTATTTTCTTGGTCTACGGAGAAATCGCGAAAACAGTGAAGTCTAGCGGGAGATCGGGAGACTGACAGTAAAAGCGGAGGCGGGCATATCCATGGACTACTAAATGAAGTGGACAGCTAATTGTCTAAGTTACCTGACATCAAGGGGTTGAAAAATACAGCGATCTGTGTATTTTCACGCAATTTTGGATTTTATCAACTTGCATTATTGCTCGAAAATTAGTGAATTAGAAAATTACAATATTTGATTGAGTCTTCCTACCCCGCTGTTGGGACTAATACATACATACAACAAATAGTTGCCCCCATACTTAGAAGTTGCCACCCCAACGCCCCCCACTTGTCAAATCCTGGAGCCGCCACTGTCCCAGGCTTAAGAAAGCTAAAAAAAGAATAGGTATACACCATTGTCTTGCATTTTATTCCTCTTCCTAACGATCCGTGCAAAATTTTAAAAATTGGGACAATGGTCCACAATCTGGTCTGAAGCAAACACCCTTCCAAAAAATTATACTTTTTGTTCCAAGATAAAACCTAACTATGGTGAACGACAAAGTTGTGGAAGAATGTAATTAGGCTGATCGCCTAAGCGATTCCGTGACGTCATGCATATAATTAAAATAAATGGTCAAACTGCGCTCAGCTGTTTTTGCAAATGGACAGTTGGGATAGTGAGACAGTTCTAGTCTGCGTCACTGTTTTCCGAAATAAAGCTGTTAGAATCAGACATCAGCAAAACTTTGTAGTGAAATCTAACAATCAGTTGTTGAATAAAACGTTGGGGAAGTTCAGAAAAAAGGATGAACTTGTGCATAGGCAATGTCTAATATAGCGTTAAGTAAAAACAGTTTTTTAATCATCTTAATTTGTCTACAAACACACACACACACACTTGGAGGTAATCATCCACATACAGTTAAGTTAAGCAATGCTAATAAAGAATAGACCATCTTCACCAATTTGCAATGTTAACATTTCAATTTTGAGTTATAATTTTTAAACAAATTTCTTGTTGGCTCTTCCCCTACCAAATAAATTAACTAGTTATAGGGATTTTTGATGTCGACGACCCATGAGTACGAGTGAAACTGCAGTGATATCAGTACGATGGTTAAACGTTTGACCAGTAGCGTCATTTCTTTTAGACAGAGATAATTTTATGGTCAAATTTTGACAAATTTTTGCAAATCTTATACAAATTTTGGGTCAAATGACGCCACTCCGTTTGGCTAGTAGGCATCAAACTTTAACAGTTACTGAACGTATGCCCTCAGCCCTTTGTCCGTCCACGAAAATATGCAATTTGATATTATTAAAAGGTAGGATTGCATGATGTTGAGTTGGCCTCAGACGATCCGGATTCATCGGAGTTGGCCCAGTTGGATCAGAAGAGGTGAGAGTCCAAAATGTCCATCTGGTAACGTTCTTGGACCAAAGTTCTGTCGTCGACATGGTTAGGCTGACATCTCTGCTTTTGCTCTGTCAGTCGACGACTCGACGGGCAGGGGAACGGGAAAACGAAAAAAGTTTTCAAACAAATGTCAGTTTTCCCTATTGTCATTTGCGTCTGTTCCATAACAACAGTGTTTGATGGGCATTCATCAATTTTATCGCGGAACAAATTAAACTTTCTGAAAAGATTTATTAATTCACAATACCGCGTGAATTGTCTATTTTTTGGACCATTTGCATACGCATGCGCAGTGGCGTGACCTCCTTTAGGACCGATTCTAATTTTAGTTCTGCGATAAGCCTAATTGGAATGAAATAAATGGAAAATTTTGAAACTTTTACAATATTTTTTGAGATGTTGAGACATAGTTCTAGTCTGCGTCACTGATTCCTCAAAACCACAGCCTTCTACACATCAGATGACCAAAAATCTAATAATGGTAATGAATATTCTTTAGGGGAAGTACGACCCTTGTTAAAATCTGTTAATTTCTAAAGGCTTCCAAAAGATGCAAAGAAGTGATCCTTACGAAGATGGCTCAATCTCGCTTGAAAGATTTTTTCAAAGTTGTGGGTCATTCATGCCGGAATCATTTAATCACTGAGGGGAGTGGGCAAGACCCTATCGAGCTATGGAGGAAATGATTTTATAAAGAGAAATGATTTTAGTTTGGAAAGAAAAACATGAGGAGGATGTTGCAAGCGGGGAGAAAATTGTGAATCAGAGTTTGTTATTTGGCTTTGACACAGGACAGTAGGGATATTGGAATTGAGTTCCAAAAATCAGGCTAAGCTAAGAAAAAACGATTGCAAATTTTGAGAGATGATTGATTCAGAGGTCGAAGGAGAGTTAATGAGAAGAGGATCTAATAGATCCAGGTTGTAATGGAATTATCAGATTTCTTAGGTAGACTAATTTTGATGTATAATAGTTATAAGTCATCATATTATTTTATATTCAATAATTCTGTTATTAATAGCCAGTGTGATTTGAATAATGGTTAATGTGGCAAAATTTAGGCGATTTAGTTACTGCACGAAAGGCATTTTGAATCGATTGCAGTTTGCATATGGAAGCCTTTGGAAGATTGTGAAAAGTGAGTTCAAGTCTAACTAGAGTGAACTATTGAGTAAAAATATAGTTGTAACTAGTTTTAATATACTTTTCCACAAAGTAGTTATTCACTAATGAGCATAACTACTTTTTGATAGTTAGATATTTGAGCTATGGGAAGGTTCTGCAACGCTCAAAAAAAAATATCCATTGAGGTAATCATCTTCATTTTTTAAACACCATCTCAAACAATGCATGGACGATCATCAATTCTATCAAAATGTTGGGACTGATGTCTGATTAAAAGGACAATTAATGTAAGAATGAGACAAAGATATGATCATAAAACTATACAGTCAGCAATGAAGTTTTTATATGACCGTGACGGCATTTTGGCCGTTGACGCCGAATATAATTATGTGAGTCTAATTGGTTATTCCTATTTAATCTTATCAAGTTAGACGATGCTTATGGTTAATTCTGTTAAGTCAGATTACTATTATTCCTTATACTCCCACTCACTGAGACGCCACTTGGACCTGTATTTTTGGTACCGCTCCAAGATAGGTTATGCTGACATCTCGTTAACTTGCACTTGCCGTCTGTACTTGGCAGCGAGGTTGGCAGTTGAACGGGAAAACAAAAAAACAACAAGGGCGATCCCTGGGTTACATCCGACGTCTCTTCCAGTAAAAACGACAGAGTCTCATCAATTATGACCAATTAAGCTGTCGTCTGAAAAGATGTTCCTTATCTCAGGATTTGAATCTAATATTGTCATCATTTTTTTCGACCGGAGCCAATGGCGTAGCCAAGGAGGGGTTTGGGGGTTAACCCCTGGTTGCCCGACCCAAGTTTTTTCATTGTCTTTCACACATTTTTTTCAATTTTCGGACGCGGTTTTGGGGGTTAAGACCTCCTTGGCTGCCCCGGACCAAAAATTTTACAGCGAACGCAATTAAGTATAAGGTGACGACCCGTTTTTTGCTTGTCAGCACTGGCGAAGGAAAGCAAAGTGACGAAGGAGTGATCACACAAAGATGGCCTTTTCTCGGTTGTCAAGATTTTTTCGAAGTTGGAAATCATAACCCCCCCTTCCGGAATCCCTGGCTACTCCACTGACCGGAGCTCCGTCCCAAGACCCCTTCGAGGAAGGAGCGGGAGATGGCACAGAGTGGGTTAAGCGCTGTTCTTCAGGCTGTTATTATTCGGGGTTTATTGTTAATTATACATATTCATCAGTGGCTGTCCCTTCCAGACCGCCTAAGCCACTTTAAATTGCCCCCTGCCCCCTCTCGGAGGGCCTCCCCAAACAGTAGTTATAATAATAATAATAATAATAATAATAATAATAATAATAATAATAATAATAATAATAATAATAATAATAATAATAATAATAATAATAATAATAATAATAATAATAATAATAATAATAATAATAATAATAATAATAATAATAATAAGATAATAATAATAATAGTAATAGTAATAGTAATAGTAATAGTAATAATAGTAATAGTAATAGTAATAATAATAATAATAATAATAATAATAATAATAATAATAATATATAATGTGATTTTAAGTGGTTTGAGGCTGTAAGCCAGTGTGTGTGCAACTGAAATTATCGGTCTGTAGACTGTAGAAGTAGCAATACATGGCACATGAAGAAGAAGAAGACTGTAGAAACTTTGGCTCCCCATTTGGGAACCCTGTCTATACACACCAAGCACTAATTCCACTGACAGTGTATATATATATATGTGTGTGTGTGTGTGTGTGTGTGTGTGTGTGTGTGTGTGTGTGTGTGTGTGTGTGTGTGTGTGTGTGTGTTGTGTGCCATGTGTCTTAGGTTATTTGCAGATCTTAACAATGCATGCATGTGTGTCTGTATAGGCGTACATGTATTGTATAATGGCATGCACGCCATGCCTACACTCTCTGTATAGGCTACTATAGACAAGTCTTTATTCGCTCTAATTTGGACGAAGCTCATGATTGAGATCAAACAATACGAGCGCTATTCTGCTTATCAAAGTGAAGTATAGGCTACTATAGAGCGATAGAAAGACGAACTTTTCTATCATCATAATTATATCCTAACAATAGGCTCCTATCTGATGCACTCAACGGTCTCTGCGTATGCCTTTGAAAAAGGCAATTATTCGCGTTTACGCCTCCCACTCGTCTCAGTCTAATCAAAACAAATCCAATTACTGACTTCAGACTCCATCTAAAGTGGATGAATCTATTTGAGAAATTTTCATAAAAACATTTCTACTGCCAGTCAGAAAGTAGCGCATTACTCGGCAAAAAGCAAAACGCCTTTCTATAAGGGGACCTTCAGGATAGCAATGCCCCCATCGCCCATCGTTAAGATCCGGCACTGCTCCTAATATAGGCCTATATTCAGTGGCGGCTCCAGGATTTGGCAAATGGGGGGGCCGTTCGGGTGGTAACTTCTAAGTACGGGGGCCCAACCATTTGTTGATAGGTATGTAATAGTAAGTATATTGTATAGGTCCCAACAGGGGAGGCTATAGGGGGCAGGCATTCAATAACAGGGGTGGCAAGTGGAACCACCACTGCCTAGGCATTCAATCAGCCCAAGACATGTATTAAAACAGCTGACAAAACAGCCTGGAAAAAACTCCTCTGCCAAGCTGGAATTCTCCACTGATGGAAGGAACTTAACAGGATTTGGAAATGGCCGATGGAAAGAACCCTAACAGGCCTGTATTAAAACGATGGAGACAAAACAGGCCTGCATGAAAATGGCCGATGGAAGGAACTCCTAACAGGCCTGTATGGAAATGGCCGATGGAAAGAACTCCTAACAGGCCTGTATGGAAATGGCCGATGGAAGGAACTCCTAACAGGCCTGCATGGAAATGGCCGATGGAAGGAACTCCTAACAGGCCTGCATGGAAATGGCCGATGGAAGGAACTCCTAACAGGCCTGTATAAAACACTGAGCCGAACGCCGCGCGGGGAAACGACGACGCCGACAGCAGAACGGATCTCCATCCGCGAGAAGCTGAGGGAGGGAGTTAACCTTCAGAGCCTACGACTATGCGCGGCGGCGGCCATACAGACAGTTTGCCTTTAACGCGGCGGTCGAAGCCTTTTCTGTGATAACAAAGTTCGTCTTTCTTTCGCTCTACAGCGTCAGAACTATGCGCCAGCCCATATGCAGATGGACCTAAACTTAGGCGGCCTATGCAGCGCCTAGAGGCCGATTGTCACACGCCAACCCTCTAGGACAGCGGTGTCCAACCTTCATGCTCTTGCGGGCCGCACAGAAATGTTTAGACCCTTGGCTGGCCAAGCAAGTTGTAGCACTTAATATTGCATAATTATGATATATGTACGCATGCCATATAAAACTGTTATAAAATAATCAGAAGCGTCATTTAGGGGTGGGGGGAGGGAAGGTGCCGGGGCCCCAAGGAAATGAAGGAATAATGCATTAAGTAGTGTAAGACTAGGCCTATAGTAAGTGTTAACCAAAAAATAAAAAAAACACTTCGGTGGTAACTGCTATAAACAGCTATATTGCTATAATATTATTATTTTAACATAGTATTCCAGGTTAAAATTAAGTAGCAAGTAAGTATTAGTATTCTACCGGCTTAGTGTCTTAGTTAGATTTAGTAAGGCTATATAGTGACAATCATTCGAGTGATTATGTTCAATTTCAATCTAATGATCCATTCTATTCTATTGAGTGAAAACTTTCTAATCTAGTGCGAGCACTGCGGAAAAGGATTTTCTCTAACAATTCCAGCAATATCAATATCAATGATTGTGGCGCCAAGTCGTATACAAGAAACGAAAGTGTTTTTACTTTAGCAAACTGCTCAAAATCATCAAAATGGCGTCAAATTTGAATTGAGCGAGAACGAGGCTCGCAGCGAGATGACAAATGTAAGCAAGTTAGTAATAAGTAGCAAATACGTAAGTTTAATTACCACCGTCACCTGTGGTGTGGATAAGTAAGCAATTTGGTAACCTCCTAGTCCAAGTATAGTCCTATAAAATAACGGTAATAACCGGTCCTATAGCAAAAATTGTTATTTTCCCAAACTCGGTGGCGGACCGGATGAAACTGGTCCGCGGGCCGGATCCGGCCCGCGGACCGCCAGTTGGACAACCCTGCTCTAGGAAGACGCTTTTATGCAGGAGACTTGGGTAGCCGGACCCAGCGGAACATCCGTCTCCGAATACATGGAGACAACAGACTGGATGGCGCCCAGACTGACAATTACGCAGTGTTTTATCCAGACTCCAGGACTTGGGGAGGGGGAATTGAGGCTTTCGGGGGAATCGTCTTGGTTGGAGGGGAAAAGACACAGTTCAATGCAAAATTTGTGTAAGTACTGGGATTTTGGGGGGGGGGGGGATTTTGAAGTTTGGGGGGAATCTCCCCTCCTAACAGGCCTGTATAAAACACTGCAATTACGTCGGTGATTTTCCAGCGGAAACATGTACACACTGTGTACTACACAGTGGCGTATTTAGGCATGTTCAACTTGTTCCACGGAACAGGGACCCTACACATAAGAGACCCCCACATAGTGACTGATGTGACATTTTTTGCTCGTCACAATGCGCAGCGAGGGAGGGAAGGGTAGTCTGGACAAGACCCCAGGACATTCGAAAGTTGGAACAAGACCCACACAATCCTAAATACGGCCCTGCTTGTGCATAGCCTACATAGGCTACATGGCGCTACACAATCAATGACCAGCAGTGGCGTAGCCAGAGTTCCGGAATAGGGGGCGGGTAATCACATAGATATTTTTTAGTAAAAGTATCCGAATAACAGAAATGCTCGTCAATAACTTAACACATTCACGTGTTCTCTTCAAACATACAACCGGTACCTACACCCTCCCCCTCCCCCAATTTCTTGGCGGTTTTGCGCAAGTTCCAAGACCTGTCCCAGATAGAATTTAGGGGGGGGCGTTAGTCGTTACTACGCCATTTATGACTAACGGAACGAGATAATTTCGTTCTAAATTCTCTAAAACAAGTCGGGTCTCGAACATAAGTCGGGTCTCTAATACAAACCGGAGGCAAGCAGTGGCGTAGCGAGGTCTCGTCGCGTGCCGCCCATGGCTCCTGTAAAAAATGCCGCCCCAACCTGCTCCTATTATTATAACTGACAATCAAAAAAAAGTTGGTCGCGGCCGAATTTACCGCCCCTTCTAAATTTTGCCGCCCCTTCGCTAAAACTCTTCGACAACCCGACTCAATTTGCCGAAAAAGGTAATCGCCGTTCAATTTCCGCCCCTTTCAAATTTTGCCGCCCCTTCGCTAAAACTCTCCGACAACCTGACAAGCAAAAAAAGTCATCGCCGCTCAGTTTACCGCCCCTTCATGTGTGCCGCCCATGGCTCGAACCATAGTATAGCCATTGGCACGCTACGCTACTCGAGGCAAGTCATTTGTTTTGCTAGAAGCCGATAGCTTTTACAGTATAGGCCTATAATAGGGGATTTGCGGTTAATTCGAAAGCATTTCTTAGAAGGACCTTTTAAAAATCTGCAGTGATACACAAAATGTGCAGCGATGAAACGAAAATGTGCACTTGTGCAGTGTTAAAATGACAATTTTCTGTGCTTTGCCTTTGTGCAGTGATTACTTTTCCGGACGACCTTTTTGCTTGTTTTTTACTCGCATCTACACAAATTTTCTGAGTTTATTGGAGTGATAAATTTTCATTGAAAATGCTCTGTTTCTAAGACGTAGGCTATTTATACATTCCGTAATCGAAAAATGACCAAATCATCGGCACTTGGGCTGACAGCAATTAGAACGGATCCCGGATTTTTCCGATAATAGACAGCATAGTCAGATAGCAGCTACACAAGTCACAGGGTGACAGAAACATCAGGTGTAGTGAATCAAGATGAATCCCTTGAAAAAATGAATCCCACCTCATTATTACATGTACATGTATAATAAAGAATCTCTGCATAGAATTTATACTGTCAACAATAATTTTTAAAAAACAGCACATTTGTATACAAAATTTATACGTTTCCAGATCTTTATATTAGCCTATATATTATGTGTTTGATTTGACTTTTTTGACTTACATACAGTGGCGGATTTCTGAGTGCAGTGGCACATAACTTAATGCTACATACATTAAATAACAAATGGTTGCATGATTTGCCAAATCCTAACTGTATTTCTTATGGCATGTTTAATAACTGTATTTAACTTACGAAACTTCATCTTTTGTACTTTTGCAAAATTTAATATCTCTATGAAATCATTTTATAAATTATACTTCGTATCATTATAGGGAGTTATGAAAATTCAGAGGAAGTTAAACTTAATATTCTACATGTAATAAAGAGATGGGAAGTCTTTTTTACACGTCTAAAAATGACTTGGAGGATTCATCTTTAAGCGGATTCATTTTAATTCACTATACCGGTCGTTCATTGCACTTGTAATGGCGTAGCGAGGGTATCAGGCGTCCCCGGGCGAAACCATACTGATGGCGTCCCCTGACTGCAAAATTCAACTTCGGGAAATTCCTGACAAGCAAAAAAGTCGTCCCTACTTATTGCCTTATTTCACTTGATAATTGGGCCTATCCCTGACAGCCAAAAAGGTCGTCACCACTTATCGGTGCGAACTACCCGCGTAATGTCCTTTGCCACCCTGACCCAAAACCCGATTTTGATGTCCCCACACCTCGGCGCCATGGGGAATATGCGCCCCGCCCCCAGCTACGCCACTGTGCACGTGACACGAAATGGAGGCCCAGAAATGACCGTAGGACTCACGCACGCACGGATCTAAATGAAGATCGGAATCTCATAAAACGATGAAAGCGAAATGAATCGCGTCAGAATAGTTTCAGTTGTTGCCAGTAGCGTAGCCACGGGGTTGTTTGGGGTTGTTCAAACCCCATTTCGAATAATATGACCAACGCTGCGGGCAACGCAATTTATGTAAATCCGTTGACTTTTGGTTGAAGGAGGGGTAGTGGGGGGGGATCGACCGCGGCTTCAGTGTTCAGTTGCATATAGTGCCTCCGTTAACAACCCCATTTTGCATAAGCTGGCTACGCCACTGGTTGTTACTGTCGCTAATTTCATCATTTGGGCTTCATAAAAGAATTTATCAACGATTTGTCATGCACAGATTCATTACCCCCATCGGTGAACTTCGAGCACCACTTTCCATATTGGCGTAGACCTATGGCCAGTGTTCCGCAATACGAGGGAAGGCAAATCGAGTAAAAATGCGCGTGAAAAACGGATCGTCGTCAAAGAGATTCTTAGCAATTTCGCATATTAATCTTCGATCATTCTGCCTCCCCCAAATTTCTCAACTGTTTTCCCAAATTCCACGACTGGTCTCAAGCAGCATAGGGGCGTCCTCCGTGCCCGAAGTTTGAGACCAAAACCCTGTCTCAAAAACGAGACAAAGACTTTAAAAACTTAGTCTCGAGAGTCGACAGTGACGTAACGTGGTGGGGAGGGGGGGGCGATGCCGCGATGGGGCAATTTGCAGAAATCAACCCGTGCCCCGGAAGAAAATGGACCCTGAAGAGTGGTTGCAACTTACTAAACAATGATTTGTTTTTACAATTGACTACTATTTCAATATTACTGCAACAAAGTGAAAGTGAGTAAATATTGAATTAGGGAGTAAACCTTATTTTAGACTGGTGTAATCTATGTTATCCTATAGTGGCCCCCATATCCTATAGGGGCCTCATATCAAGGATACCCTCGTCCCTCGGGCCCCCGAAAGTAACGCTACGCCAATGAGAGTTGAAGACCACAGCACTGGAATTTTCTATGCAGTGAATGCATCATCCACTCCAGTCCATAGTAATCGGTAAACTACTAAACTACAGCGTAATTTATAATGGCTTAGGAGGCATTACTGCCGGCGTGAAAGCCACTATAGGGGCGCCAATCCGACTTGAACCTCGTTCCGTTAGTCTACTGCTCCAGCGTCTAACCCACTCTGCCATCTTCTGCCCCTAGTTTTAGGCCTATTTTTTTAAATTGTATTATCTATTTCGGAAGTGAATTATTTTTGTCGTACGTTTAACTGTTTGTACAGTCGCAGCAGAGCTGCCGCGACTGAATTAATATGCGTTAACCTGGTAAAGAGCTACTGTCTACCTATTGTATTGTATGGCATGGAAGCCACAGGTCCAAACAAAAGTACTCTTAATGCTCTTGACAGATTGATTCAAGTAGCTGTTTGTAAAATTTTTAAAACACGTGAGGCAGATAATGTTGATTATATGATATATCAGAGTTTTAATGGGTTTGGAAAGTATACATGTTGCTGTAAAAAAGCGACAAGCATCCTTTGTCAATAAATATGCGAAGAAGCCACTGTATTTGCTGAGTGCATTGCTAGAATTTGTCTGAGGGCAGAGGCTGGCTGGATGGGCAGTGCTAATGGCTGCACTGTGTAAAGTTTGTGCTTAGTTTATTAGTTTATTATTAGTTTGATTTTATTTGTTTTTTCAGTTGATTTGTGTTATTCCTTGTTTGTGTACTATTTTTTTGATGCTGTGCTTGTCACGAATAAAGATTATTATTATTTAAAAAGTCGATTTAAAGCGATTTTAAGTGTCTTAGCTAGAGGCATCACTGCCTGTGTGAAAGCCAATATTCGACCTGTTAATTACGAGTGCAATGTCATTGATATGCGACATATGCCATTATGTAAATTTACAATAAGCTTATACTGCATCCTCGTGTAGCCATTGATATATGATGCTGATTCCAATAACCACGCATAACAAATTTGCATCAACCGTCCACAGCATCTGCAGATTCAGAGCTTAAAGCAGTTATTTATAGATCATGGAATTTCCATTTTGAAAACACGTCCGCAGCTTGTTTCCAGCCAACCACAAGAGAGATCCATACGCTCCGATGCTAGAGCCGGGCAGCCGCCAGCCTCAGGCCTCGATTCGTAGCTATTGGAATTTCCCAGTTTTCCAGAAGTCACCTTTCTATTTGGGAAATTTTCACGTTACGCAAGATGAGATCAACTGCTGAGTTCAGCAAATCCCAATCATCTTTGATAAATGAAACTTTAATAACATAAAACCACATTTTACAGCAACTAAGCAGATGGCGTATATTGCTTATCGTAAAATGCTGAAAAGCTGTGGAGTAGATAATAAATGTCAGAATTGCTGCTGCTGTTGCTGGAAGTAACAAAAGCAAGGCAATATCAGATAGATAGAGAGAGAGAGAGAGAGAGAGAGAGAGAGAGAGAGAGAGAGAGAGACAGACAGACAGACAGACAGACAGACAGACAGACAGACAGACGGACGGACAGACAGAGTGATAGACTGATAGAAAGAGACAGACAGAAAGAGAGAAACAGACAGACATGTGTGCATTTATTAGCAATAATTAATTATAATTGTCGTATTGTCATAAAACAAACATATCTCTGAAACTTCTGAAAGGCGTTTTTTTCACGTATGGCTCCTAGAGATGAGGGCGTTGTGAATGAATTTCCTTCTCGGGGCATTGGTGCACGGACGTAAATCCCGGGGGTCTGGAGGGGGGACGGTCCAATCCAATAATTAGTCAAAGGGGATATAGTATCGTCTACCTCCCTCAATATTCGGCAAATAGACTACACTATAGCATACTTGTATTTAATAGACTAAGCTTATTTGTTTCATAGTAATATTAGTAGTAGTAGTTAGGTTTCATATGTCAATAACTTCTACTTCTTAATTTCAAAGTGTGCGATTTCATGTCCAAAATGCACTGAAACTCACCTACGAACATCTATTGATTTCAAACAATTTTCCCGGGGTTATACCAGTGATGTTAACAAGGACTGACCCCCCAAGGACGAGGATAAGGACAAGGACCGACCCCCCAAGGACGAGGATAAGGACAAGAACTGACTCCCCAAGGACGAGGATAAGGACGAGGACCGACCCTCCAAGGACTAGGACAAGGACCAGGACTTACCCCTCAAGCACAAGGACCACAAGGACTGACCCCCAAGGACAAGGATCAAGGACAAGGACCGATCTCTGTTTTAGATAAAAAAAAGTCAGAAAGGAAAAAAGCAAAAACAATTTCAAATCGAATCACAAAATCATAAAAGCAAAAAAAGAATGTTGCAAAACATAATTTAGTCAACAGCAATGTTGCATTTCAAATAAACAAGTGTTTCCAACAGCTGATCAGTCATGCACGCACGATGAGGCCTAATATTATGACACCACTTTGCGAAAAAACTCGTTCAACTGCCAATCTCCATTGCTGATCATGATTTGTTCCATTCCTTTGTAAGTTTGTAGACAATGACACCAGTATTTTAAGATACAACTAAAGAATAATAGAAATTTTAAAAACGCATGCGTCTGGTTCATACGCTTTCAAACAGGAAATGGAAGTTCAGCTGCTCAACTGGTATTATAAAGGGAACAATGACTACACATTTAGAATAACTCAAAGCAAGTATGTAAATATGAATCCAAATACTACTCTTACCTTGGAACATAATTATCAGAACAATTGAAAATGGTATGCAAGTAATTTGGTCCTTATAAGGATTTTTCAAGGACTAAGTTACAAGGACCAGAACAAGGACCGATCTGCAAGGACGAGGATAAGGACGAGGACTGAGCCCCCAAGGACGAGGACAAGGACGAGGACTGAGTCCCCAAGGACGAGGACAAGGACAAGGACTTCAAATTGGTCCTTAAGGAGTCCTTAAGGACAAGGACCAGGACAAGGATTAACATCACTGGGTTATACCCCCGTTTAAGGGGAGGGTTGGAGGGAGGGGACGGGAAGGAGGGAAGCTGCTTCCAGCAGCCAGAGGGATGGGCGCCCCTGCCAATGCCTAACTACATCCCCCCACAGAGGTGGCTACTGACATTCGGCCAAGTCAAGGAAGTCAATCTTCCTCACCTCTGTGACAAAAAAATGCATTCACCGTCAACATGCCCTCCTCCCCCCACTGCTCCCGGTCACAAGTAGTAGTAGTAGTAGTAGTAGTAGTAGTAGTAGTAGTAGTAGTAGTAGTAGTAGTGTAGTAGTCGTAGTAGTAGTAGTAGTAGTAGTAGTAGTAGTAGTAGTAGTAGTAGTAGTAGTAGTAGTAGTAGTAGTAGTAGTAGTAGTAGTAGTAGTAGTAGTAGTAGTAGTAGTAGTAGTAGTAGTAGTAGTAGTAGTAGTAGACTTCTTTAGCGCCATTGTAGTAGTACATCTGCACCAGTCGATGGTCGCTTCGGTAAATAATATTAGTCGTGATCTTGTCCGTGGTGAATCGAGGTTGTAATCCAGAGGTCAGTCCATACTTCCATATTCCAGGCTAATTAAGTCGGATATGCAGTTAGGAATAGATCGATGTGTTTTAAGTCTAGACCTGAAGCCGCACCCTGGTTAATACTATAGGCCTACTCATTAGACCTGATCTAGCTTAGTGAGATCAACATGCTTGCAACTAGTACTACAGAACTGTTCTCTGCCAAACCAAGTCCCGCAATCATGCTAAAATACAATTAGATAAAAGTATTAATAGATTCAAATCATTCAACAAATAGTTTATTTACTCACATGCTGGCATCTTTAATGATAAGCTTTGCCAGGTTTGCTTTAGTATGTTTTACTTATATTATTCTTAGATTTTATCTATATCGGTCTGCGTTCTACACACTACATCCGTGCAAAATAATCTTAGACCCAATGGCGTAGCCAGGATTTTCGGAAGGAGGGGCAGTGGCGTAAACCTGGCGTCAACATTGGGCGGATAGAATCATCGATAAGAGAGAAACAGACAGACAGACCCCACAGACACAATCAGACCCCTTTTCGTCTCCCAAATCAATCAATCAATCAATCAATCAACTTCTATGGTGCCACTATCATAGTGTCAGCCGATGGCGCACCAAATCCAGATAGAATTAGAGCCAGGTCAATCCGGAAGATCAGACAGAACAGCATCGCCCTCTGTCGTCCACCACTGGCAGGAATCGGTGTATTTTGTCCTAATCGTCTTAAAATAACCGAGATAACGACCATAAACAAAATAAAGCAAAATATGACAAGAGGAGACAAAAGACACGATTTATCCTCTGCAGTGGTCAGAGACAGGATGCAGTGTAGTGCTGTTACGGTTAACCGAACCCAACCGAAACCGCGGTGTTTCGGTCAAAACCGAACCGAAACCGACCGAGACTGCACGAGGTGAAACCGTTAACAGCTCTATTGCAGCGTTTCACTCACTGAGGCACCAAACTCCTGCCTATAAATGCCCCACCTCTGGCAGTCAAGACCCCGTAATAAAGTCGGTCGAGAAACGAAGACTGGAATTATATTAGACCGGCGGTGCGAATCCTGGTGTCTGACGAGGATCCGCGGTATTAAATCCCAGATCCCCAATCAGTACAGGAGCTGTTAACGTTATCAAAACACCCCACCACCAGACAGATCCCGCACAGTTCCCGAAAACATCTCCCGGACTCCAGGTATCCGAGGACGAGATCAAGAAAGCGTATCGGCCTACCTGCTAGGGTGGTAAACTGCTTCGCACTCTTCAGGTAGGCTTAATTGCAGTGGCGGCTCTAGGATTTGGCAAGTGGGGGGCCGTTGGGGTGGCAACTTCTAATCATGGGGGCCAACCATTTGTTGTTTAATGTATGTAGCATTAAGTATAGGGTCCCAACTGGGGGGCCACTGGGGGGCCAGGCACTCAATAGGGGGCACGGGCCCTCTGCCCTCCGCCGGTGGAGCCGCCACTGCTTAATTGGGATGCTCGGGAGGATGCGAATGTATAGTGCATGTGGCCAGACGCTGCCTAGAGAACATGCCAGAAGTTCACATCCTCGTCACTTGTGAAGCTCGATATTGCAAATGCCTTTAATAGCATTCTTAGGGATATCGAGCTTATCGAATTAGGACAAATTCTGCCTGAGCTGCATGGCGGTCTACTGCGAACCAAACTACCTCAAGGGCCTATACATGTTATATAAAATATTTCAGACCAACGCCTTTGTGTGTGTGTGCGTGCGTGTGTGTGTTGTTGTGTGTGTGTTTGTGTTGTGTGTGTGTGTTTGTGTGCAGCTTTTTAGTACGTGTCTGTATTTATAATAATAATAATAATAATAATAATAATAATAATAATAATAATAATAATAATAATAATAATAATAATAATAATAATAATAATAATAATAATAATAATAATAATAATAATAATAATAATAATAATAATAATAATAATATAATATAACAAGGTTTAAAGTGGTTCAGTAGGGACTGCCCTGTGTGAGAACCACTTATACAGTGTCTGGATTTCTGTCTGTCTGTCTGCCTATTACCGCATTTTGCTTTGAACTTTGATTTAGCTCTATAGCCCTCTACCGGTCGCTCTATCAGCTGCTGTTGTTTGACTCTACTATTGACATTCGGACGCTGCATCCTCCCGCCATTGCATCAACCATTAACCACGCATGATGACTAAAAGGCTTTCCCCACGGATTGAGTTGATGATTCGTGGCGCATTTAACCATATACACCACTGCCGTTTAGAGAAAACGTGGTTGTTGTGGTTATGCGGTGGCTATAAAGTACCTGAATCATATATAAGCGTCTTTATAAATAAGAGTATTATTTGAAAATTAGCCGAATACAGCGTTAAGTTCTCTTCGATTCAGAACAAAAGTTTCATGAAATTTTGAATCCGAATGTAATTGTAAAATTTATCGAACACTGTTGACATTAGCGAACGCTAGCGTAAAGGACTCTGTTGGAAGCTGAACTTCGTTGTTTTACACTTAATTATTACAAAGGCATTTTAATCAGTGAAGATGAGTGAGAATTTGTCGCGTGAGTCGTTGAGGTCGTCGAAAAGACAGCGCAAGAGAAAGCGCAGAGAGAGCGAGTTCTACAGCGAAGACTCGGCGGTCGAGGTCGACATCGACTCCGGGTCTGACACGGAGTTCCGCTGCGGATCGTCGAAGAAGAAGCGCCTCAGGAGGTCCGGGTCGTTGACGGCCAAACGCCAGGCATTCGGCAGCGGCTGGGGGACGTCGGCGGCGGCGGACTGGCCGACCAGATACGGCGGCGGCGGCGGCGGCGGTGAGAAGCTGCTCCTCCGTCAGTGGCTGCAGAGACAGGCGGACGACGAAACGATTCCGGGACTCTCCTGGTTGGACAAGGACAAAACTCAGATCCGAATTCCGTGGAAGCACGGATCGAGGACTGGATGGACGATCGAAGACTGCCACGTCTACCGCGCCTGGGCAGTACACACAGGTACTGTAGGCAAATTAAAGCTCGGAGCTTTAAAAACATAATAATGTGATTTTAAGTGGTTTAGGAGGCTAAGTGTGAAAACCACTGATGTAACCATCTGCATTCAATAACCTAGTCGAGATAGCCTTTGAATCCGTTTACTGTTTCAACTGTGTGATTTGAGACCATTTGGAACAGTGGCGGCTCCACAGGGGGGTCCGGGGGGCCCGTGCCCCCCTATTGAGTGCCTCTTTCAGTGGCCCCCCAGTTGGGACCCTATACTTAATACTACATGCCTAACAACAAATGGTTGGCCCCATGATTAGAAGTTGCCACCCCAACGCCCCCCCCCCCACTTGCCAAATCCTGGAGCCGCCACTGATTAGGAATCGGCTTTAGTCTTGAATTCAGTTTTTTTATCATTAGACAGCACAACATTTGGGAATTTAGCAGTAAAGTGTCAAAAGGAGTAGAGCCAGTGAAGCTGAAGCCCATAATTTCCATTACCTTGCAACATTTCATAATCCTGAGCATTGACGTGTTTGTGACATCATTTGTCAGAATATTTAAGCAACTTTGATCCATTTGCTGAACTATTAGCATACCTATTCTGAAATAGGTGAAACTTTAGCATTTAGAGTTTTAGACAGAACTATTAGATTATTTCTATATGATCAACAGCAGATTTTAAGTTTCATATGAACTTTTATATTCACCATTTTTTTAAATGTGTGTGTATGTGTGTATATATATATATATATATATATATATATAGACTTTGGATAGACTTTTTGGATATATATATATATATATATATATCCAAAATATGCTGTATCCAGTGCACTTATATAGGTCACATATGAAGAATATATTCATTTATAAATTATATTTAGTTCATTTCTAAGTGAATTGCATATTTTTCCTGTTTTAGGCAAGATAGCTTGTGTTAAAGAGCCAAAGAAGTGGAAGGCAAATTTCCGATGTGCTTTGAATTCCCTGCCTGACGTACAAGAAGTGACACATCTTAGCCAGAAAAAGGGAAGTGATCCCTACAAAGTCTATCAAATGTTGGAGGAGATTCCTAGAAAAAGTCTTGCAAAGAGTAAGCAACTTCAGTTCAGAATTTGATTTAGGAGGGGAATTTTGTTCTGATTGGGTTGTATGTTAGTGCCTGTAAGGCAGCATGTGCTATAACAGATGCCCAATAAACTGGTCTTTAATTTATAAAGAATCTTTGAAATGATTAGCTCCATCATATATAGTGTTCTTGATTTACTTCTAAGCATGTTTTATTAAAAACATTGGCCATTCTTTTAGACTGTTCAGGGTTTCAGAATATTTGATAAGGACTGCCAAAGTTTTGAAAGTTGAGATTACCAGAAAGTTCCAAGATATATTTCAAGTCAATTAGCAGATTTTTCAATTACTGAATTGCTTTTTCTCAAACGGATTTTGAACAGCCATGCCCTGTATTGTGTGTGACCAGTGTTGTGCAGCAGATTTAAAGGACAGTGTTGTGATTAGTGGCATGGGTTCAAACTTCTCCTGAAGTTAGTTAGTTAGTTTAACAAGTCAATTTCTATAGTGCAAAAAAACATGGTAGAAGACCAAAGTCAGGAGCGCTTTACAATTCAATGTCAAAGAATAGACGATCAATGGCACGCACAAAACACGTGCTGGCAGCCATACACTTAGGCGCCAAACTGGGATTGGAGTTGTATTGTCGGTCTTCAGCGGTTGCCGGTCGGTGTTGGCAAAGGATGACACCGACTGCGGAACGAAATGGTGAAATTGCTATCACTGAGACAGGCGACCATGTTGGTTGTAAACACATGTTCTCTTCGTTGCTGTACACACCGAGGCAGATTCGTCCAGCGCGGCGTATGTCCTGACCGAGAGTGCATACTACGTTGTCGGCACGATCTCAGATCGAGGGGAGTGTCGAGCTGTAGCGAGTACACACTGCCGCCTGCCATTTCATCCAGCCCAGAAAAAAACCTTTCCAGAAGCATGTAATTGTTCTAAAAAAGGACGGAAAGACGATTCACATCAACCAGGCAGCTGCAGTTGTTCAATTGAGACACCAACCCGGCAAAACTGCGACGAAACGACCGAAAAACAACCGTTTTGACGACAGGTGCACAGAATGCAGCCAGTAGTCTTGGCGCATGTGCAGAAGATTAAGAACTGAAGAACTGATTATTAAGATTATTGTTATAAGATTATCAAGGCATGCCAGCGACATCTGTGGCAGTATAAAGCAGTGTCATGCAGTAGATTGAGCATTTGAATTATCCCTGAGCAGGACATACCTCTGATGTTTCAGATGTTTTTATACGGGATCAGCTGTTGTGTGTGGTGCCTTTTGATTTTGGTTGGTTGTATGTGGTTAGAGAATACTTGAAATTTATGTTAATTAGCAATGTAGAGTAAAGCACTCTTATGACTTATGAAGGGCCAATTTGAAATGTTGGTTGAGCTAAAGAAATAAGCATGTTGTCTATAAAGTGTGTGTGCGTCAGTTAGACTTTGTAACTTCAAGTTACCTGTACTAGAGCTGCTTAAGCTGTTATATCGTGAAGAATAGCCAAGTCCAAGTGTTTCTATGCTTGACATTGGGCCTACGTCTCCTCTGTCTTCTGTTAGTTTTGATCTTGTCTTCTGAGCTTCTTTCATGGTGACTATTTCAAAATGAAAGCCATTTTATGAGAGACGATAGACTTCAGAGTAGGTCAGATGCAAAAGTGTCTGAGTGATTTCTCTGTTAAGACTTTCAGTCTGCAAATAGCTTCATGTACCCTTAGTATGTCAAACGATCGTATGATGAAGTGCTTTGAGAGATTCTTCAGAAGAGATGCTATGCAAATATTTTTAACATTATATTATGTGATCTGGCAGAGTCCATTATGACATTGACCTGACATTGTTTTCAGGTTTCAGATTGTACTTGGTAATGGATGGAGTCACCAAATGGCTTGAATACATTAGTTGATGGGATGCATCAAATAAAGTGCAAATACTGCTAGTTATTAAATGCTGAGGATATAAGTGCATGTCTAGGAATGGCAAATTGCCCCAGATTAACGACGAAAGTCACATGCATCACTGCTTACCTCAAACAGGAGATATCTCCGTTCTTAGATCTCAGATTCCCTTGTGGAACAACCTTTACTGTGTTGGATTGTTGAGAAAATGTTGGGATCATTTACACTTCAGCATTTTCTCGAAAAAAGAACATTGTTGTTCTTGCTAGCTGCTTCTCCTGACCAGTGTCAGGGTCTGTTGGAGGGATTGTGATGGTAGGATACGTGGATTACTTGGATTGGCAGATCATTGGTTTTAATGTAATCATGAATGCACAGTTAATTAATATTTTTGGAGAAGTTTTATGTTTAAATTTTCTATCAAGGACTATGTCTATTCAATTTATCTGTTTGCTTTCATGTGACCAGCATGAAAGAGAAACACTGTCACAGGATCATATGCACGACCATTTTACATCTAGATAATTATTAATTTTGTGTAGGCCTAACAATGTTTGTTTGGGTAATTTACTTGGTTTTGATGATAAAAATAGTTGAAGATGTGTGGAGGGCACTTAAATTGACAGCTGGGTCCAGTGGTGGTAGTGGAATAAAATCCTCAAGATCAGTAAAGTTTGAATATCTGTGATGCTAAGATGACGTTATGTTTCTATTTGCCAATGGAAATGTTATACAAAAAACAATAAATTTTCTAAAAACTAAAATGACAGTCGCAGACTGATGGTTGAGGGTTTGTGTTAAGTTAGTTATTAATCTTAACAAGGCAGTGTACAGTACTGGTCTTGCAGTAGCTGTTTTGTGGAGGAAGCTACTTTGGTCCTCAGACTGTTGCATAAATAGTTGACCATTGAACACCAGTTATGCAGTTAAAGTCAACAGCAGTTTCCCGCCCTTCGTCTGCAGTTTTCATAGAAATTTTGACTGAAGCACACTTGACTTTGGTGAATTCTTTTCATCAGTGAGCTCACTCATTTTGAATATGAATGAATAAAAGAACTTACTTGTATTCTCAATCAAAAATGCTGGAAACAGTGAAACACGCTCGATGATTCATAAAGAATTCTACTGTACAGAGTAAGGCATTTGGCAACATTGAATACGATGGCCTCCAATTCTAATATTGAGAAAGCCTTGTCACCCGTATTTGTTCAGTGATATGAATTCAGCTATGCACATAAGTGTTCCTATGTTTTTACTGTATTGCACTGTATACTGCATAATGTGTTGTTATTTTTATAACTAAACTTTGGTTTCATTGTAAATGATTTATCTTTTTAATAAACTCACTTTAAAAATAAACACACTTATTTGTTTTTAGAACTCCATCATATATATAAAACAATTATTAATTAAAAGTTACATGATTTGTTTATATTTTAAATGTTGACAGAATTCACAAGTCTTGTGTTTGATTTCACACATTATGGTGTCTTTGTGATTTGTTAGTTTTGGACCTTAAATCTTTTAAACTGCAAATAATGTTAAAGGAGCTTGTTGTTATCACAGTATTATTTTTGTGTTTTAGAAACAAAGCAGTGCAGTTTGGAGACAATTGAAGATGAATCAGAAGAATCTTGTCCACTTTCTTCGCCTCCCATAACACAATGTCTGCATTCAAGTTCTGGAATTGACATTAAGGTATTCACGAATAGAAACTAACTAATGAATTGTGATCATTTTTTAAAAGCAAAAACTTGAATAAAGATTTGAAAACTTCTGTACAGCAGCACTTAATTAATATGGTATTCCAAAGTATCAGAGATAGAAACTATAAATGATCTTACTCATTATAAGAGATGAAAAGGAAATGATATATCTTTCATGGTTGAACATTATCAATGTTGTATTGAATGTCACTTCCAGTTATATAGTCCAGGTCTGTGGAACTTAGGTCATTAGACGTGTTCTTGTGAAGACAGAGAATTGTGTGTTTAAGTTAAATGTGTAGAGTTAATGTGCATTTCAGTGCCTTTGTAATTCAATCGGATAACGCATCAGAATAATTTTGAGACAAATTGATAGCTAAATAGCTTGAATGTAGAGTTACTACAGTGGTTTTTACACAGGCTTACTTAGCCTCCTAAACCACTTTAAATCGCATAATAATAATAATAATAATAATTATTATTATTATTATTATTATTATTATTATTATAGTTAAGTATGTTGACTATTTTGCTTTAAAAAGCATTGAATATCTTCTAGGATGAAACGATGAAGCTGGAAATTAAATTGCCAATGGAAGATTCTTTCTGGCAAAGGGATGTGAATTTAAAAATCAAACAGACACAATTAGAAACACAACATACACAATGTGAGTAAAAGCCAAGTCATTAAATGCATTGTATTTTAGTTAAGTTTTATTGGCTTAATTATGTGATAAATATTTTTTAGCTTCACATCAGGCCAAGTTATATTTGTTCTGTTTGCATTGATATGAAGTTCAGTGCTATGTATTGCTGCAAACTAAGCCATTCTAGGTGTTCTGTAAAGCGGCTGGGCCACTAGTGTTCTTTCGATAGCGGAACGCACCCGAACAAACCGCTACGCATTGGTCGCCCGAGGCATAAGCCGGTGTCTAATGATGGCCGGGCCACAGCGCATACAATGAACTGCGGACTACTGTGGGGGGGGGAGCGAGTGGTACGTGTACTTGAACGGCTCATACTGTTTGCACAGTCAAGCCTGCTTACTTGACCTACTTTCTGATTGTCCGACCAATCAGGCGTGAGTTCGACGATTATAGCGCCAACATAACGAAAACTAGTGGATTGACTTGTTTGTGAAAAGAAAAGATGGCGATGAATTAAAATGAATATGATTTGACAATTTTGAACGAGGTTGCTGCATGATTGTTGGTCTGTCGCTGTAAGTTCCTTGAAAAGGGAATGGTAAGCACCGTGCAACTCTCTGCATCTCATCCATGGTCTTACCCACGCCCGCTTTCTTTTCTTCGTTTTCTTTCTGATGGATGATGCATGTACTGATCTGAGTGCAACCAAAAACATCATTCCAGATAATAAAACGGCGAAATGCTCGTCAGCCATTTTCTTTAACTGCGCTACATCAACGACATGTGGGCGTGGCCTCATTTCTGCTACTAGGTCACATTTTTCAACTTGCAAATGCAAGGCGGTTTGTTTGGCGGCAGTTTGTTCGGGTGCGTTCCGCTATCCAAAGAAAGCTAGTGGCCCAGCCGCTTAATTCGGGTGGAAATCTAGAACATTGGGTTTTTTATTCGGTTTTTTTCAACCAGGTATTAGTTACTTTGGGAGAACTGAGACAAAGGAATTACACAAAACTTACAATTGTTGGAAAACATCTGACTTAATTAAAATATAGTTTAAAGAGCCGTCTGTATGCAGGATTCTCTGAGCCTGTAGGCTCCACATTGCACGCCTCGCTTAAACTGAGCTTCCAATTGTGCTGATATTGAGATGGACTTTGTCGAGGTTTAGTGCAGGAGTCATTGTATAGGGGCAGTTTACCCAACCTTTCACAGCAACAAGGAACTATTAATTATCCTTTAAGAATGAGTATTGTAGGATTTGGATCTAAGGCTTGAAATGCCCTTTATATGGTTTTCTGTTTCTTTGCATGAATGCATTATAGTTTTGCTTTGTGTAGAAATTATTTCCCTCATAATTTTCAAGTTTCTTATTTTCAGCACTAATCCCAACAGTCGTTGAAGAACTTGCAGAAGAGTTGGGAGGCGTCAGAAATCAGGTCTTGATGACCCTCCAGTCGGCCGGTTCAATGAATTTAGACTCCTTCAAATATCAACCGGTATCTCCTGCGCCTTCGTCATCTTCATCATCATCGTCATCACCGCTATCCTGCAACTCTGAAGGTATACAATCCAATTATATTCATCCTGTAAAATGATGTTGGGGTTTAATATTTTTAACATTCTAATTATTACACTCCACTTTCTAAAATTTAGTTAGAAAGCCCATTTGAATTAATACATTTTAAAGTTTCATTTTGTTATTTTATATGATTTTATTGTTTGCATTTATATTATTAATTTGCCAATTAGCATTTATTTTGATCGCAAAAGTCTTGGTAAAAATTACAGTCTTTGATTGCCAAATTTTACTTTTCATTGTTTTTGTGAATTTGTTTTGTAGAATCAATTATCCCCAATGAAATATATCTAGAAGAGACCTCACTCTTTCCTGTAAGAATTGATTTTTCTATTTTTATAACTTAAAGTACTTTTCATCACAATTTCAAATAAATTTAGCTAGAGGCGTGAATAGAGAGCAAAAAATGAGGAGTATCAAAATGCTAAATTTCATAAAACAAAATTTTGTTTCTGTTATTATATTCAAAAGAATATATTTGCATTTTTAAGTAACAGGATATTCTTTTAAAGTTATTTAATAATAAATTATTGAATTTTAGGAATTGTTTGACATCAAATCAGAACCGTGGTTCATTTATGAAGGAACTGGTAATTATTTCAATCGTTTTTCCAACACTTACAGCATTTTCATGTTGTGACAAATGACAGAATATTTAATTACAGCAGCATGAATAGAAAGTTTAAAATTAGCAGATACTTGGGTCATAATATGTCAGAAAATTTTCTTGTTCAATTAATCGGACATTTTTTAATCAATTAATTTCGATTAAAATAATTATATAGCTTTTTGCTGATCTCCTTGCATTGCAACTCTACATCTACTTTGCCGTCTGCAGTTAGCTTAAAAACAAAACAAAAATGCTTGCTCCGCTCTCCCCTTAGATGCTTAACTGTAGCATTGCTTTCATTACTCGCCATTGTTGTCTGAATGAAATAGAAATAATAGTATGCTAAGTAAATAAGTTACAGAAAATTTAAAATTTAATTGAAAAATTAATCGATTAAAGAAAATTTAATCGATTAAAAATTTTAACAATTACTCTATTAATCAATCGTTAATATCTGCAGCCCTAATATATATATATATATATATATATATATATATATATATATATATATATATATATATATATCCACACTTGGTATTTTAAATACCTTGACTGAGCATGTTAGCCTGTGAAATTACTAGATATTACTGAAGGGTAGATGATAGGATAAATCGTGTGGCATGTTTGTATGAAAACTAATTTAATTCTATTTGACTAGCTTAGCAGTTTACTTGCCCATGCCAAGTTTAGATAATTATGATACCAAAGCTTTATGTTCCAAATCCTATCAATAGCAGAGTAAATAGTGGCCTACACTCTGCCCTGCACTGAGTGCACTCTAATATCCAGATATGATGAATGGATTTCCCTATTAGAGACTCTGACTATAATGGACAAGGCCTGTAAATCTCATATGTGGTGAAGTCTCTTTTAAATGACTGGTCATAGCAGACATGCAGTGTTCTAAACAGAGCTGTTCTGAAGATCTCTTGATGAAGAATTAATGTGTCTCAATCAGACTTGGAACTGGGTCACTGGGTCACCGGGTTACTTTTATTTCGGGTCACTGGGTCACCGGGTCTTAAAATATGACCCGGTTCCAAGTCTGGTCTCAGTGGTTTCTTTTTGTTATTGATTTCATCTGGATGATAATCGATTTTGTCAATTGCTATAATATTTATTTCATATTTTGCAGTCAATGATTGAACTGATTTTTGATTTTCTGTTTCAGGTTATTCAGAAAATATGCAATTCCAAATTAGCAAACTGTTTGAGGTCTAACAATTCATTTCATCAAACGATTTAATAATAGACACTACCGGTTATCATTTTTAACACTGATGCTTTAAGACTGTCACTTTTATTTCATGTACATATGTCGTTTTTAATGAGTTAGAAAGAATTGAGGAAAATGACTGTTAGTCTAAAATGCATTGAATGCAGTACTGTTTACCCGGTGTATCATTTATGATCTACTTTTGTTGAGCTTGTCATTGTCAGAATTGGGTTTGATATGCCTTATTGATATATAACAATAACTGATAGCCTGGCTTTGTTGATATCTCTAAGAACTTGTTCTGAGATGTTTAATAATAAGGTGATCTAAAGTGGTTTAAGAGGCTAAGTAATCCTGTGTGAAAACCACTGTAGTATCTCTCCACATTCAATAACCTAGTTTTCCGAGATAGCCTTTGAATCCATTTACTGTTTTAACTGTCGCTCCCACCTCGTCCAAACTGTTCCTTTTGTCGACAACCCTTGCACTAAAAAAAATTTTCTTTCTTGGACCCACTCTCTGCTTATTCTTTCTTGGACCCACTCTCTGCTTAAACAATTTGCATTTGTGGCCTCTGGTGCTGCTATAGTGTGCCAATGTAAAGAATCGATCGAATGACACATCTACTTTCCCAGTCATTATTTTGTATGTTTCTATCAAATCCCCCCTCTCTCTCTTCTTCTTCTTTCTAATGTTGTCAGTCCACAATATTGAAGTCTTTATTCGTAGCTTAAATTATGGTATCCACAGACCATCTTTGTTGCTCGTCTTTGCACTTTTTCTAAAAGTGCTATGTCTTTTTTCAAAAATGGATTCCATGACTGAACACAGTATTGTAGATGAGACCTTACTAAGGGGTCGTCCATTAATTACAAAATAGGGGAGTGAGGGGTTTGAAGAAAATTGTTGACGTCTGACATGGGACGCTGCACTCGCAAAACAATACCACAGAAGTGAACAAAAGCCCATGCATTTTGACCCTGAGTTGTAACAAAATTTTACAATGAAACAGTATTTTTGGGCCACCCTGTAGCGTGGATCAGTATCTGGTCTCAGGAAAGTTGCCTATGGAGTTCCACAAGGATCGATCCTTGGACCTCTGTTGTTCGCTATCTTCATTAGTAAGCTCGATGACATAGTGATGCTACACAAGTTCAATACGCACTACTATGCAGATGACCTCTTTATCTCAGCCACCACCCCACTGAAGTAAAGGATGCAGCAGAAGCACTGCAAGCCTGCATAAGGGACGTAGAAGGGTGGTGTTTAACAGGAATAGGCTCAAACTCAATCCCCAAAAACTCAACTAATCTGCCTAGGGCATAGGAAACAGATAGACAGTGTTGGGTAAGTTACTTTTTATTTGTAACTAGATACAATTACAAGTTACTAAGTAAAAAAGTAACTAGATACAGTTACAAGATAATTTTTTAAAGTAACTAGATACAGTTACAGGTAATTGAGGAGTAACTAGTTACAGTTACTTGTAGTTAAAAATACATTACAATATAGTACCAGTTGTCGAATAACAGTTCTTGTACGTAGTTTCATTTCGTTAGTTTTGTTGTTCAACATTAGTAATAAAGCACAAGTAGTTTAACTAAGCAAACAGTTGATAGTAATCAAATACAGAAACCATAAATAATGTAAGTACAAAACTTTTATGCCACGAATATTAGGTTGTTAGCCAGCAAGAAAATTAGCTAGCTAATATAGTTCAATACTTAAAAAGTTACAATCAGAAACTGCAAACACCGTTAAAGTTATAAGATGAAGCTAAAAACACAGATGACATTAGCAAGTTAAAACTTCACATAAAAAGAAATCTATTGGCTCTCAGCAAAAGCTGCTGCTCAAAGTGTTCGTCTATCCTGTTGCGCCTAGGGGTCAGAATCTGACCTCCTAAACTAAATAAACGCTCTACTGGTGCACTAGATGGTAATGATGTGTTGTATTTTATGAATAGCTACTTAATCACCTTATTCAGGCTTTTTAAATCTGGTGATGGATCACTCGGATACAACTCAACTTGAGCTGCTGCATCTGTGTTTATGAACTTTGGCTCATCAAATTCTAAATTCTATTACAAATAAAAAAGTAACTTGCAAAGTAACTATAAAATATCCGTTACAGTTCCTAAAAAAAGTAACTAGTTACAGTTACTAGTTACATCACAAAAATGTATATAGTTACAGTTACAGTTACTGATTTGGTAACTAAGTTACAGTAACTTAGTTACAGTAACTCGTTACTACCCAACACTGCAGATAGATAAAGTAATACTGGATAAAATCAGCATTGGTTTGATTGAAATCTTGCGTCCTAAAGTTGTACAAAATCTAGGTGTTATGTTTGGCGAAAATCTGACAATGGTTCAGCATGTCAACAAGGTTGTTGCAAGCAGTTTCGGCGAACTACGGAAATTGAGATCGATAATACCTCCTCTGACACAAGAAGCGGCAAAGGTGTTAGTTCATGCGCTTGTAGATCATAGTTATAGGCGTTTTAGGCGTTTCCTAACGCCTATAACTATGATCAACACAGATGTATTATAACTTCATATATTAATTATTAATGTTCGTATCCAGGACGCAACGGAGTGAGAGTCTTCGACTGTGTGAGAGCGACTGACGCTGAAACTAGTACTCTATAGAATATATAATGTAAGACTATCGCAGCTACGCTATTGGTTGAGGCGTGGCTTGTAAGTGTCCAATCACGCCACATCTCTTCCCATTAATTAGGCTCATTATCTAATTAAGAAAATTAATATTTATAGCAGTTCTGTTAAAACTTTATCAGTCATCTAAAACAGAAATTTAAAATGTTAACTATTTATATCTAGATGGCTTTCTGACTGTACGGCCAGATCTAGTCTTATATGGTTCAGCTCCTCTAGTAGTTATTTGTTGTTCCCTAGGTGGCGCTGGGATTGCCTCAGTTGTATCAGATGATGGTTCGTTCGCAGCGCTGGTGGAGTGTTGATCTTCATGCACCAGTGATTTGTACGGTGGTCTCGAACGGCTGTCTTCTTCTCTTTTCATTGATGGTTGTCCTTGTCCTTCGCTTTCCTCCTGGAAAATGACAGGGGGTTCCAGGGAAAACCTGACATGCCTGGAGCTTCTTCGTTTGATTGAACCGTCGGCCAGCCGAAGTTGATACGATCGATGTGGAAGGACGTCTGTAACTTCCGCTTTCTTCCAGTGGTCGTCGGTCGGTCGTACTTTCACGCGACAAGTGTCTCCCTTCTGTAGCTTCCGTCGGTTGTGCGCGTTTTTGTTGTAGTAAGCGGCTTGCTTCAATTTTGATCGTTCTAATGCCTGTTGGACCTTGGCTGCAGAAGGAGTATCCAGTAGTTTACTGCTGATAGGCAACTTTGTGCGCGTTCGACGCCCAAACATAATTTGCGCGGGGCTTAGACCCAATCTCTCGGAAGGACAATTTCTCCACTCCATTAAGGAAATGTAGGGGTCTAAATTTTCATCTAAAGCTTTCTTCATCAGCTTCTTAGCCATTTTAACTGCTGACTCTGCTTTGCCATTTCCTTGGCTATGCATTGGTGAACTTAAGACATGTTGAAACTCGTATTTGTCTGCGAATTTCTTAAATTCCATTGAGTTAAATGGGCTGTTATCACTATGCAAAAATGATGGGATACCATATCTTGCGAAATGTTGTTTTAGGCAGTAAATTATGTTGCTCACCGACTTCGATGGTAATCTGTCTATTTCGAAGAATCCACTGAGGAAGTCTGTTGAAATTAAATATTCTCGCTGTTGAAATGCGAAAATATCGACTGCTATTCTTTCCCATTGTCGAGACGGTGGGGGGATGGGTGCCAGTGGTTCTTTTGGAGGCAAGTCTCTGAATGTATTGCAGATGTGACATTTCAGAACTTTCTCTCGGAGTTCATAGGTCAAATTTGGCCAGAAAACCACCTCCCTCGCTCGACGTAGACAACTGTTTAGTCCAATATGAGACGAGTGTAGACGGTTTAGAATTTCCTGTCTCGCCGGTGCTGGTACGACAAGACGATGTCCTTTATAGACGAGACCTCGACAAACCGATAATTCATCTCCAAAGGTCGCAAAAGGTCGAACGTCGGCTGTCAGCCCCTTCGGCGAGTCGGGCCAGCCTCGATAAATCTGTTCTTTCAGGCGGATGTAGCTCGGATCGGATGTCGCGTCTGTGATGAGTTTCAGAGTAGACGGAGATGTTATTAATCGAGTTTCTGCTTCTTGCTCCGCATCTGCTGTCTCTAGGAAAGCAATTTCTTCACTGAACTCCTGCGGAGTGCCTCTGGCAATGTAAGATCGGCTGAGGGCGTCTGCCAAAATTAAATCTCGGCCAGCAACGTATTCCATTTCAAAATCGTATCTTTGTAGCTTTAACAACAGGCGCTGGAGCCTTTTTGGCGCAGAAGAGAGAGACTTTTTGAATATACTCAATAAAGGTTTATGGTCATTTTGAACTTTTACTTTTCTGGCATATGTGTAGTAATGAAATTTCTCCATCGCAAAACATATTGAAAGACATTCTCTTTCGAGTTGGCTCCATCCTTTTTCAGCGTCTGTTAATGCACGGCTAGCATACTCTACTACACGATTCTGTTGAAGGAGAAGGGCTCCTACGCCTTTTTGAGAGCTGTCGCACTGAACAAGCAAGTCCTTCTTGTCATTAAAATAGGCTAAAACAGGCGCAGATTTTAACATACCTTTCAATTTCTCGAAGGCTTCAGTGTGACGTTCATCCCATCTGAAGTGCGAGTCGGACTTCAAAAGCTCACGAAGCACCGACGTGACGTCACTGTAGTGAGGGCAGTATCTTGCTAAATAGTTGGCCATTCCGAGAAGACGTTGAAGTGCAGCTTTATCTTCTGGTTGCGCGAAGTTTTCAATGGCTTCGATTTTCGAGGCGGAAGGCTTTATTCCGTCTTTCGTTAAGTCATGGCCCATAAAAGTGATGCAATCTCGATGAAGTTTCATCTTTTCTCTGTTCAATTTAACTCCCTTTTCTCGACATCTCTGAAAAAGAGCAATTAAATTGGCATCGTGGTCCTGCATTGCTTCTTTCTGCGTGTTGCCAGAACCAGTTATCAGAATGTCATCGGCAATGCAGAAAATCCCTTTCAGTCCAGAAAGTGCTGCATGTATTCGTGCTTGAAATATTTCCGATGAAACTGAAAGACCAAAAGGAAGACGTAGATATCTGAAACGAGAAAAAGGCGTGTCAAAAGTGCATAGTAGACTTGATTCATGGTCAAGCTGAAGCATGTTGAAGGCATTTTCACAATCCACTGTGCTGAAAACTCGAACCCCAGACAGCTTGTGCAAGATGTCGTCGAGGGTCGGCAGACAGTACCGGCTTCTGATTAGCGCAGGGTTTAGGGTCCTTGTAGGGTCAAGACACAGTCTGAGTTTCCCATTATTCTTGATGGTGACAACTAACGCAGAGACCCAGGCAGTCGGCTCCGTTACTGACGTAATTATACCTTGAGAAACCATATGCTGAAGTTCGTTTTCGACTCTGTCCTTGACTGCAATTGCCATTCGACGCAGTGGTAGCTGCACTGGTCGATACGACGGATCTATATCCAGATGGACAGTACCTTCCATCAGTCCCAGATTTCCGTCGAACAGGTCGCCAAAACGAGCAAAGACATCAGCTTCAGTCAGCTGTCGCTCCAACGCAGGTGGCGAAACAGCTTCGGTCGCACAGATGTTGTGCTCCATAACGCGCAGGAGATCCAGTTCCTGGCAAATTGACATGCCTAGAATAGGACTGTCATGATCAGTGACATAAATTTCCGTCAGTAATTGTTTTTTCGTCGTCGGATGAGTAATCGTGACGTCGATAACTCCTGCTGTCGGCAGCTCTAGACCGCTAAACATTCGCAGAACTGATTTCGCTGGACGCAGCGCTGGTCGCAAAGGAAGGTTTTCGTAAATCGACGATGATATGGCTGTAATCGTTGATCCAGAATCAATCATAAATCGGACACGCATTCCATTTATCAGCAAATGCGTAAATACACGTCCTCCTGAATCAGTAGAATTCAGAACGAGAACAGATTCGAAAGAATCAGATAGCTGCTTTACGCTTCCGTACGAAGAATTTCTCTTTTCACATTGGGCAGCATAATGGTTTTCTCATTGCAGCGCCGACACACAGCGCCAAAAGCTGGACAGTTATTCTTGCCGCGCTCATGGCTACGCCCACAGAAACGACAAGAATCTCTAACTGTACCTTTCGCAGGGCGATTCCGGTTTTGACTCGGATGCCTTTGATCTCGGGTCTCGTGTCGACGATTCCCTTGTTTCGCTCCATCGTGCTGACGACGATGCTGACTGTGATCACGGCGAGGCGGAGGGTCGCGACGCAAAGCGTTGACTGCTCCCGTCTCCGTGATGGCTTTGAATTGGCGGGCGGTCGCCTCTTGTGCCTTGCAGACGTCGATGGCCTTTTGAAGGTCGAGTCCTTGCGTCCCAAGCAGTTTCCGGCGGGTTACGTCGTCGTGGATCCCAAGGACAATACGGTCGCGAATCATGGAAGACTCCGCTGCACCGAATCCACACGAGCGGACGAGGCGTCGCAAATCTGCAGCGAATACATCGAACGATTCACCAGGACTCTGTTTCCTGGTGTTGAACAAGTATCTCTCGTAGACCTCATTCAACTCGCCAACGCAGTACCGTTTCGAAGGCCTCTAGAATGTCAGTCGTACTCTTCCGTTGCTCCTCAGTCAACGTCATCGACTCGAAAGTGACGTATGCGTCGGATCCAATGCAGGCTAGGAGAGTCGCAGCCTGAACTTCTGCAGTTTCTCCAGACACTTTCGCAGCGATACAAAAATTTTTCCATTGGCCCTGGAATCGACGGAACTCCACACATAAGTTCGCCGCATTCAGATCCAGTTTCTCCGGCAGAGGAATGTTCGATCTGGTCGCCATAGTAACTAATGTTCACTTTTTTTTATTAAACGCAAAGCTGTGAGTTCGTTTCCGCTGATGACACCATGTGGCGTTTCCTAACGCCTATAACTATGATCAACACAGATGTATTATAACTTCATATATTAATTATTAATGTTCGTATCCAGGACGCAACGGAGTGAGAGTCTTCGACTGTGTGAGAGCGACTGACGCTGAAACTAGTACTCTATAGAATATATAATGTAAGACTATCGCAGCTACGCTATTGGTTGAGGCGTGGCTTGTAAGTGTCCAATCACGCCACAAAGTACAAGACTGGACTACTGTAATTATTGTAATAGCTTGTTAGCACAAATCAGCAACACACAAATTCAGCGCCTTCAGGCGGTGCAGAATGCTGCAGCCCACCTTTTAACAGACACAAAGAGGAACCAGCACATCACACCGGTTCTACGTGAATTGCTTTGGATTCCGATCAAGCAGAGACTGATTTTCAAGATCATTTCCCTCGTGGATAAGTGTCTCCGAGGAGAGGCACTGGAATACTTTTCCTGTGAATGTAAGCAGTTGAGGTCGATGCTCAGACCGTTTGGACTCAGATCAGATAACACAAGATCTTTGGTCACTACTCGAACCAGCACAAAGATTGGTGATCGTTCATTTAGGACGTTAGGGCCTTACTACTGGAATGCTCTCCCAGCGGAGCTACGGGACAATACCACCTCTCGAGACGTTTTCCTTTCAAGACTTAAAACATTATTCTTTGACCAATCAGCAGCGGCATTTGTGCTAACTCGATAAGTGCGCCTATTAAAGGAACAATCTAATCTATCTAATCTAATCTAACTTAGCCTGATTTAAAGTGGCTTAGAAGGCATTACTGCCTGTGTGAAAGCCACTATGGGCACTAATGGGGCTTGAATCCGCTCCGTCAGCCTGACGCTCCAGCACGTTACCCACTCTGCCATCTTCCGCCCCCTCTAACGATTTTTGTCAAAGCAATTTGCAAACGCTGGTCAATCACAAAAGCGTCTGCAGGCGGTCTTTGGAGGAGACAAGCCCATCGATTGAAATTTCGGGCCTCTGGGCAGAGCAGTCACAGGCTCCTAAAACTTTGTGAAACCTTATATTAGTTAAATTATAATGTCCTCAGAAAGAGTTCGACGCTTTTCCAAAAATGTGCAAAAAGTGGTGATGACTTTAGTTGCTTGTCAGACTGCTCAAGAGTCAAGACCTTAAAATACAACACGCATTGACGCAAATTGTGACGCAATGCCTTACTTCAGTTGCGGCCCCCGCACCCATCGCAACTGCTTCCACTATCGCCATTTCAATAGTTCATTCTGTTAGAATACTGCAACTCAGTGACTCACTGTTTCACAATCATCCAAAAGCTTCCATATGTATAAACACCAATCGATTTAAAATGCTTTAGCTCGTGCAGTTACAAAATCGCCAAAATTCTGCCATATCACACCATTACTCAAATATCTACAATGTAAATATGTAATGTAATGCAATGAAGCATTTGTATAGCGCCGCTTTATTTCTAAGCTAATGGGCTAAAATAAACATCGTCGATCCCCGAGGATTAGTCGTGTGTCACTGGCTGAAAATAGCAGAACGCATTAAATATAAAATCATATTGATGACTCAGAACTAGAGGTGGGTCGATTAATCGAAATCGTAATCGAAATCGCGATTTTTGGAAAAATCGTAATCGTAATCGACACGATTATTAAATAAATCGAAATAATCGATAATCGTCGAAAAAATAATCGAAATCGCGATTATTTTTCGATTATTCCCGTAAGTTATATTATACAATATTTTCGATTCAAAGAAAGATCAATTTACCGTTGATTATCAGATTTTCATTGAAAATGGATTCAACTGCGTATAAAGACAGGCACCATCTTTCTGGATTTGACAGCAGCTTTCGATGCGGTGTGGCATGCGGGTTTAATGTACAAACTCTCGCTCAATTTGCCACCCTGGTTCTGTCAACTTGTGGAATTACTCATCTCTGACAGACGGTTCTTAGTTCACTTGGGAGATGTCAGCTCCTGGAGACGTCAGCGAAACGGTCTAACACAGTGTTCAGTTCTAGCACCTATGTTATTCAATGTGTAGGCTTATAGGCCTACACACGACTTACCGGATACCATAGGTAGGAAGTTTGGATACGCTGACGATATCGGTCTTGCCACCCAGGCTCGATCCTTTAAGGAGATTGAAGACCAGGGTTATTTCTAGGATTGTGAATTGGGGTGGGGTGTCGAGAAAATCTGGGGTGTGTTTATTTCTAGGATTGTAGGATTGTGAATTTGGGGGTGTCGGGAAAATCTGGGGGTGTCGAAATTTGGAAGTCTCTACCGAAAAAGGCTGACAAGCAAAAAACCTTATAGAGACTCACAAAAAGTCTGACAAGCAAAAAAGTCATCCGAGGATAAAAGTTGTGGGGTGTATTTCCCATTTGGGGGCAGGCCCTTTCAGAGGCTGAAGGAGGCCCAGGCTATTTGGAATTTCTAGGCCTCTCCTAGCCTTCCCAACAATTAAAATGTTGACAAGCGAAAAAAGGTAATCACCAATTTTGAGGACCGCAGAATACCTTCCTAGCTTTCCCAAAATCCCAAAATTGTCGACAAGCAAAAAAGGTCATCACCAATTTTGAGGACCGCAGAATACCTTCCTAGCTTTCCCAAAATCCCAAAATTGTCGACAAGCAAAAAAGGTCATCACCAAATTGTGAGTCCCCTTCTAGTAGTAGCTATTTAGCTTTCTAGCTCTCTCAGAATTCTAGACAAGGAAACCAAGGGAGGCCCCCAAATGATGGAGGCCCGGGCCGAATGGCCCTCCTGGTCCCCCTCTGAATGGGCCTGTTTGAGAGTGTTCGGGGCTAATCAATATGCATTCTGTATGCATACCATTGTGACATTACCAAATTTTAGGGGGTGTCGACCTCAAATTGGGGTGTTGGAGGGTGTTAGGGGTGTAGAAATATCCCTGTTGAAGACCAACTGAACATCGATACACAGAGGATTGCGAATACTGTAAAATATGGCGGGAAAGCCAGTTTCTAAAGGTACTGTGAAATAATCGAAATCGAAATCGCGATTATATAAAAAACCGTAATCGTAATCGAAATCGTAATCGTGAAAAATAATCGAAAATAATCGTAATCGTAATCGGAAAAATAATCGTAATCGACCCAGCTCTACTCAGAACTCACTTCATGCACCAAAACCAGTCTTACGAAATCTAATACAGTAATAAAAGTAAAGTAAAGTAAAATCTCGTGGATTTCTATAGCGCCTTGGAAAGCAGCACAAACAGTAGCTGCTTATTCTTAGGCGCTCAGCCTCTCTTAAAATAGCCATAGGAAAGGTGCCGGATCAGCCAGGCAATGGTCAATATCCGAAGGGCAGTGAGGCTAGGTTGTTACAGCTATGGCGGAAATGATTTAAGAAACAGGAAGGATTTAAGCTTAGACCTGAAGACTTGAGGAGATAGTGCGGGAATTATAGGAAATGAGGAATCAGATTTTATTGTTTTAAAGTGTCCAAGTGTGCGAAGGGAAGCTGGGATCGAGTTCCAGAGTTCAGGTGCAGCATATGAGAAGGCACGGTTGCAAATTTTCAGGGATGACTGATTTAGCGGGCGTGACAGAGTGAGATGAGATGACGAGCGTAATACTGTAAAGGGGTCGTGCCCGGTCGTCCATAAATGACGTAACGCGATTTTGGCACCTTTTTGACCTTTTCCCCTACGTAACGCGACGTAACAAAAAGCCAGACCCCCTAAAATATGACGTAACAACGGGCCGACCCCCTCGTCTTCCTTGTATTTTCCCTCTCCAAAACAAAAGAAAAAAGGTCGTCACTTAAAAATGTTGTGTTGCGTTACGTCACATTTACGGAACCCCCTCCCCCTCATCACACTTCGTAACAAATGTCCGGACCCCCTTCCCCTAGGCTCGTTACGTCATTTATGGACGACCCCTAACACAGCATCCTCGATACACTCGATCTTCTATAAATAAACCTACAACAGACGGACAGGATATAATATCAGGCCAGACAACCATGGTCAACCAGGTGACAGCCTATATTGGATAAGCCAGAACCGTAAAGTGGATGGGTTTCTAAACTTATTCTACAATTTGATAGTGAATTTGTAGTGCGCACATACTGAGACAAATTTGGAATAGCACAGACCTACTTTCTACATACAGTAGTAGAAGTGGTGCCATGGAAGTTTATGATTGAATAAAATAGCGCTATACTTATTTTTGATGTCTGATATGATTGATATCCAATGCTTCCGGCGTTTGCATAATCGGAGTCTGTTAACTCTGTTTAATGTTTTAAATCGTTTAATTTTCTAGAAATGGAAATAATCGTTGGGACCGTGGAAGAGCTTTTGTTGGGATATAAACTGATTCACGAAAACGGAGTAAGACGAACAACACCAACTGTGTGAAACGTTTAATTTGCCATTCTCTATCATCGCTCACTGTCCATGTGTTTTGCAGTGAAAAATTGGGTAGACGTGAGCGAAAGCGACGTCAATGAAACAACGTACCAGCCCGCACGCTGTAACTGTAGTACCAGTGTATCGGTCCGCGAATTGTAGTACAAATGCCGACACACAAACACGCTCGCACAAACACTTTATAGCGCCATAAAGTAGGATTTGTCCTACATTATGATAAAATCCAGATGATATGAAGCATAGGGGCTTTAAAGCCTGAAACTATCTCGTGGGTTATTTGAAAGAAAAATGATTGTAGAGATTTAAAATTGCGCTATAACAAGGTTCCATATTTAAAAGAGTTTATTTGACCATAAACACATCTTGATGTTTCTGTGGAGCTATGGTCGCCATTGGTCGGAACTTCTTTCCATATTTATGGACTACTTTCGGACTATTTCTGTTTACATTGATGTTGCTTTCTCTCATGTCTACCGGATAATACTAATAATTATTATACGGGTTTATAGCGCCTCTTCTAATATTCTAAATTTAATGGAAATTATGTCTTGTCATTTGCTGAGAATACACGGAGTCCAGGAACAAGAAACTCACTTTCTTAAAGTTTTAAGGCAGGCTTCTCACTAAATATTTTTGGCTTGACTTTTTGCAGACAAACTGATAAATTTTCTAGTGACACTAAACAGGACCTGTCATAAAAGGCAATTGATGTATGAGGGAACTGTGTATCATCAACATAGAAATTATGGTCAGTAGAGAAACGTGAAAGAAGCGATCCAAGTTGCATTGTCTATAAAATTAACAGGAGAGGGAGAGTAAAGACCTGGTAAGAGTGCATGCCGGCTGCTTAGCATTGTAGACATCGTAGAATTCCGTATGTTTTCGGAAAATAGAAGCAAAAGACATTCATGCACCTGGAATGACATCATTTGATGTTTAATGAGGTAATGAGTCTTTTTGCCATGATGATGCTTTATTTCCATGACATTTCATGTGTAGAGTTGATGACTTCCACTTTGTCATTCACCTCATCATCCTCATGTAACTACTATGCCCAGAACATTCTGACATGTGAAAGACATATGCACAGTTGCATATTCAACATCAAAGGGATGATGACATTTTATGTCACATAGTAATAAAGGACATTGACCTCAAGCAATGATTAACAGAATTTAATGATTGAATGTAATTTATATTATGGACAATGCTTTTGTGTTTTTCTGATACATGAAATTCACAGAGTGGCATGTGTAAGCGGTGTGCTTGTATGTTTGCATTCAATTCCACAACATGTTGCTCTGCAAATGACTTTTTCTGATTGGCAAATTATTATTATTATTATTATTATTATTATTATTATTATTATTATTGTAGAATGTTAAGATTTATGTGGTAATTCATCCTAGGAGGACTACTTGAACACATTACATAGTTCATGAATAATATAGATCAGGATTTAACAGAATAGCTCATCTCGAACAGCCAAGTCTTCAGTCGCTTCTTACCGGTAAATATGTCCAGAGAAGGTGATGATTGAACAAAGACTGGAAGACGATTCCAGGCTTTCGCTGCGGTAACCGGGAAGGCACGGTCGCCGGCAGTGGCAAGGCGCGTGCGCATCATGAGGAGTGCTTGAGTGGAGCCAGATCGCAGACACCTTCTACTGTCTATGTCTGTGGATCTCTGGAGTTCAGACCTGAGATAGGAGGGACCGATGTTGTGCAGGCACTGGTAGACAAGGGCTGCCAGCTTATACGCTATTCGCTCGGGGACCGAGAGCCAGTATAGGTCGATCAACAGTGGCGTGATGTGATCATGCTTTCTTGATCGATGGATCAGGTGTACAGCCGCATGAAGTACGCTCTGGAGTCTGTCGAGGAGGTGTTTCGGTAGCCCTGCTAAGGTGGCATTACCATAGTCGAGTTTAGTGATTGTACTCTAACTAGAAGTCGGTATAATGAGATGATAAATTGGATTGTTTTTGTGCAGAAAATGCTATGAACATGATCTTTGTTACACAAAGAGTCTTTCAATTGGCATATTCATCTTATTTGAGGTCATATTTTCTATTCAGATTTACTCTTTGGATCTCAGTTTTACCAATCATTCTCATCTTGGGTCGATAAAATCAGTCGCTGTGAGTGAGAGTGGTGTCCTGGCTTCTGGAAGCTCCGATGAATGTGTGCGTCTGTTTCATCTGCAAAAGCGAGTGGAACTTGGCTCTCTGTTTTATCACAAAGGCAGGTATTTACCTCCAAAGCTTAACATGTTGTCCTGTTTCACGCCATTTGGTTAACAGGGTCTGCTTTTGTCACACACTGACTGTCCCGTTGCCAAACCGAACCCAGCTGTTGTGTATGCTGTGCGGAGAAAGCAATCGATGAAATAGAGTTCCAGCAGCAGCAGCTTCAGCCAAGTCATTTGCTTCTTTCCTCTTAATTTCTGATGAAGAATAGAACCATGTTCTATTTTCATTCAGTATCAGATATCCATGTTTCTATTTGACTTAGCAAATTCTAGTGGTTTGCTTCTCAGTTTATTTGCAGATCTATTTGTTCCATTTGAGATGTATATGAGTGTTGATGGTTGGAACTGTTGCTTCATGATGGAGCAGTGACTATTTGCTGTGTTTGTGTGTACTGTTTCTCATTCTGCATTTCTGTAGATTTCAACTTGGTTTGTGATTTTGCATGCTATGCCTTTTCTCCTTTATTACCGCAGCAGTATTTTGAGTACTGATTGGTATTAAACCCTAAGTATGATGGCACTTTGCAGCTAAGATTTCATGTTTTATTTCAAAATAGGTTCAGTAAATTGTCTCCAGTTCTTTCAGTCATCTCATCTTTTCAGTGGAAGTGATGATGCAAAAATTGGAATTTGGCAAACTGGATCTTGGGAGAGACTTAAATCTTTGACTGGACACAAGTGAGTGATTGAGTTATCATGTGGTTCATTTCCAAAGCCAAAGTTTAAATGAAATATATTCAGAAAGTTTTTAGTTTCCAATTAATAAGTTTCAGATGATTTACAAAGCAAGAATTTTTTAAAAAGTTTAAAAATTACCGTTTTACATTGCTACTTATCTCATTGCCATGCACACACACATATGTATACACCGTGTGTGTGTGTATACACTCACAGACTTGCCTGTGCACATTTTGTTGCTGTCTTTGAATGAAATGAAATAGCATTCCTCAGAAACAATTAAAAGTGAAAAGCTTGTCTAAGGTTCTTTATACAGTAGTTACTGTTGTCACATATGCACTCACTGCGTTCCGGTTGCATTGTATGGATCTTTACCATTTCTTCACCGTGTCCACAGCATGTGTGTGTGTGTGTGTGCGTGCGCCTAGGTTGTGCACATGTGCTCGTGCATGTGTGACTGATTTTCTGTATTCCAAAATTGTAGTTGTAATTGCGCATTGTAGTTGTGTACCGGTTGTTACGTTGATGTTTGTAGAGAGTCGGTCAATTGTTTCTCGGTTCATCCAACAGGAAAGCTCGGTCTCTCCGTTTCAAAGGACAGAACGCTCTTCACGTGGGACCTGATTCACGGCAGACGAGGATTCGTCATAAATCTTAAGCAGAGTTTGTCTCATTTTCAGTTTAGTTTTTCTAAAGATGTTTTAGAATGCAATCTGGTTAACACTGTTGCATTTGCTCTTGTGGTGTTGCTAGCGTTTAGTTGCACTTGATTGCATCTAGATAACTCCACCGAAGAACTTGACAATTGAGACCTCCCCTGAACTGCTTATTAAGTGCCTTAAGTTGCACATGTTTAACACTTCTTGTAGTGTCCCTTGTTAAGTGCTGTTGATTTTAGCTTTCGCTATGCTTACTGCGCTCTATAAATTGTCTTAAATAATAATAATAATAATAATAATAATAATAATAATAATAACTATTTTTGCATTTGTGAATAGTTGTGTGCATAGAGTTTTATATCAGTGGTTCCAACCTTTTTTAGGCCACGCCCCACCAAAGTCGTTTTAAAATCTTTATGTTCCCCGTGACACATGTACCATACAGAGGCAATCACAGAAATTGTGGTATCAGAATAACATGAAATTATATGAAAAACAGCAACGACAGATACAAAACATGCAAAACAGAACTGAATTGCATTAATATATTAATCTTGACAATTTCTTAGCGCAGTAACATAGCTCATTTAGTAATGAAACATTAAACTTCTTTCTAGGAACCGATGAGTCTATATTCCATAAGTTCTTTAACAATCGTCATTTTAATTATCCTGTTCTAAAAATTTTAAACATTGAAATTTCCCAATTCCATCCCCCTAAAGGCGGGCGAGACATTCAGGACCGACTGCAATCGAAATTGCACTGTTACAATAATCCCTGGTAGTGCGCGAACCAAGTTATGCTGCTGGGGAACCACTGGTTTATGTGTTTTTGAAAGTCTTGGTTAGTCTGGTTGGCTGTGTACTTGGAAGAGAGTCTGTTGAGATATTTCGGTGATGTTCTTATGGATCTGTGTTTTCTTGAACAGGACTCATTTAGTAATGAAAGCTTCTTCTATGAGTGAATTTAAGTTCTTTAAAGATGATTTTAATTTCCTGTTCTAAAAATTTTATTTAAATATTTGATTGGGCGTTCACCCGTTGGGAACCACTGGTTTATGTTTTTGAGTCTTGCATTGTTGCTTTTAATTAAATAATTCAGGACTTCGTATTGTGAATTTAAAGAAATTGATTTAAAATCGATGGTTTATGATTGATGCATTGTTGCTTTTAATTAAATAATTCTTTAAAGAAATTGAGAATCGATGTGAAGGCTAATCCTTTGACTGGCAACATTATTTACCTAAAATGACTTCTTTAGGCATCCGTGACTGCATTTAGCAACAGTTGCACTTAATATCTTGCTTACTGACAGCAAAAGTAACCAGTGCATTTGGTCACATGATAATGATTACTGGTCCTTTGACTTGTTCTTGGATGGATGTTTATTCGAACGTCAAACAGGACTCGGCCATTTCCATGCGTTTTCCTGAATTTTCAACATCACCACATTACCATCATCTGTCACAATAAATACATATAATGGTCGTAGTTAGTGAAATAAAATTTGTAGTTAGAATTTTTTGATGAATAATTAACACGCAGTTGATGGTTTTTCAACATTATTAATTGTTTGACTTATTTTGTTTCATCAAGTTGTAAAATTTATGTTAAACTTTTTGCTATGATTATTTAGTTGCTGACGCTGTAATTTGGTCACCAGATGGCAGCCTCTTTGTTGTCGTTTTTGCAAACTCTGTGGATATTTATTCTACTGAGGTTTGCTTTCTGTCATTTATCGCCATAATTTATAATTGCAGCATGACACAAAAAGTTGTAAAAAATTTTTGAAGTGTAGTTGTGATATGTTGTTTTATACCAATATTCGCATTTGCTGCACTGCAGTGCAGCAAATGCGAATATTGGTATTTATAATTTATAAAACTTGCGCTTTATAAATGTTCGTAATAATAGATCTGTGAGAGTTAGCTCATGATGTAACATGTAGAGAAACAACAAGAGAAGAGCAGACAGACCAGGCTGTGTTGACTGACCATAAGACATCTAGTTTATTGCTCATAGACAACAACTGTATTCATTGAACAAAGGGACGAAGACGAAGCAACTAAGACGTGATTTGCAGTAACTATCAGATCCAAACATGTTTGGATTTGATTTGAAGATGGTGATCCAGCATTCCAGCTGCATTCATATGTGCATGTGGCTTTATTTCATTTCTAGTAATAGTATTATTGATTGTAGCCTTATGTTTTGCTGTTACGATGCTGTTTATAACAGCCACAGAAATGTGATTCTGAAAGTGAACTGTAGAAAATGCATCTTTTCTCTGTTTGAAATAGTTGGTCTATGTATTATTTTGTGCTAAATAAATATTCTACGGGTATTTGAAATTAGCAAATTATTTCATTAGAGCCCGAGTGTTGTATGTATGTGGTTGATGTATTTTGGATAATAGACTGCCAAAATTGTTCATCAGATTGCCACTAACATGAAAATATCAACTGCCGCATTCATATTGGTTAGTGAATTAAATTTTTACATTTATGAGAGTATTGAAAGTAAGTGATTTAAGTAAGTAAGTAAAAGTAAGTAAGTAAGAGAATGTCAAGATTAGAGTGGTAACTCGTCAAAAAGACTGCGCGAACACTTTAAACAGAATTAACCAAGTAGCTAGTCTTAAAAAGCCAAGACTTCAGTCGATACCTGAAAATATCCAACGACGGTGACTCCCGTATGTCGGCAGGGAGCGAGTTCCAAGTATGCGTGGCGGCCACCGGGAAGGCACGATCTCCGACAGTGACAAGACGCGTTCTCGGAACGATAAGCAACGATGTCGTTGACGATCTAAGTCGCTTGCGGCCTGCGAGGTCAGGAACGCTGCGGAACTCGGATGCAAGATAGTTCAGACCCAACCCGTGAAGGCAGCAATATACAAGGGTTGATAGCTTGAACGTAATGCGCTCAGGCGCCGACAGCCAATGAAGATTTATCTTGAAATAAGTTCTGGCCAGACATGGGTCAATTACGTTTTAAGCAATTACAATTACATTACAATTATATGGATTTTTGTCAATTACAATTACAATTGCAGCCAATTACATTGGGATCAATTACAATTACAATTACAAATGTGTCAATTACAATTACAATTACTTTTCATTCCTCTTTCTGCTTCTTTTAATAAACTTAAGTGTCTAAAATAATTAACATAAATTAGTTCAACAAAGTCATATGCTACGGCCGATTTAAAAAACCGTAACACAAAGTTTCACAAACCTGCAAATGAGTCAACAAATTCGAAGTAGCCTTTTTCGAGCATGACACTAATTCACCACACAACCGGCACTTCACTTTAACATTTGCATTGGAAACAGCATTATTAAAGTCATCAGACTTTTCAAAATAATTCCATATTACTCCTGCTTGATCTACGCTCATCTTTACTGGCATTAAACTTTCATTCACAAAAAAGTGCAGCCGCAGAACACAGGAAGTAGACAAATGATAAGCTGGTTCCCTTCCAATTTGAAAGGCAGTAAAAAGTAAATAAGTGAATTTTTGCATGGCAACTGACCAGAGCAGTGAGTCCATTTACCAATAACCGTTGTGCTTTGACAATTCACTAACCATCCAATGTATTTTTAGGTCCTTGAGAAGGTTGTCACTCTTCAGCTGCTTTCATATCTTGAGGCTAATGATTTGCTGCCGAAATACCAGTCTGGTTTCCGTGCCTCACACTCCACTGAAACGCTTCTCTTGCATCTTCTCTCAGATCTCTATAGGGCCATCGATCGGTCAGAAGTCACTCTTCTTGCCCTATTTGATGTCAGTGCTGCTTTCGACACTGTTGACCATGATATTCTTCTACAGCGCCTCTCTGTCTCATTTGGTGTCTCTGGTCTTCCTCTGGCCTGGTTAAAATCCTATCTCTCTGAACGCCGCATGATTGCATCACTTGGTTCTTCCTACTCCCGTGAAGTGCCAGTCACTTGTGGAGTCCTCAGGGTTCGGTTCTTGGGCCGCTTCTGTATATACTTTATACTGCTGATGTTGCACGCTTGTTTGCACCATATAATTTTAAAAACATATGTACGCTGATGATATTCAGGCCTATTCACATTCCAGCCCCACTAATGCGCTGCAGATCACTCGTGAATTTGTTGAAGCCTCTGACTTACTTCATTCATGGATGCACTCAAATCGTCTTTTACTTAATCCAGCTAAAACTCAGCTCATCTGGTTTGGTACTCGAGGTCAGCTCTTAAAAATTGATCATATGTCTGTGCAGGCTGCCTTCCCGGCCTCTCTTTCTCCTCCTCTGTCCGTGATCTTGGTATAATTCTTGACTCTGAGTTAACCTTTATGGATCATATTAACTCACTTTGTCGCAGTTGCTTCTATCATCTCCGCCAGCTTAGAGTGATTCGACGTACACTAGACATGCCATCTGCTTCTACTTTGATTCATGCATTTATTTGCTCAAGGCTTGACTACTGTGGTTCACTTTTTGCTGGTCTTCCATCGGTGCGACTTGATAAACTCCAGATGGTTCTTCGTTCAGCAGCCAGGGTGATTGCTGGTGTCACAAGACGTGATCACATTAGTGATTATATGACGTCTATTTTACACTGGCTGCCTTATCCTGCTCGAGTTGAGTTTCGTATGTTGAGAGTGGTTGCACTCTCTCTTTATGGTGCCACTCCATCTTACCTTTCAGAGCTACTCCATCCCCTTAGCTCTATCCCTGGTCGGCCATGTCTTCGGTCCACAACCAATGGTCTTCTCAGTGTGCCCCAAGCACGAACTTCCATGTTCCTGAAGCGAGGTTTTGAATCAGTTGGCCCTATCCTTTGGAATGCTCTTGACGCCAGTATGCGTGGCTTAGCAACTCCTAATTCTATGGCCCTCTTTTTGAAACGACTTAAAACTTATCTCTTTGTTAATATACAGTAATTTGCTGTGGAAGCGCTTCTGAGTGATCTTTCAGAAGAGGCGCTATACAAATATCTTGTTACATTACATTACATTACATTCACTGCGATACATTCATAGACTGACAAGACTTCGGCTCATACATGCAAATACGCTATTAGACCTTATAAAACTCACATTCCTGTAATTGAGTAAAACAATTACAATAGCTCAATTACAATTACACACAAGACAATTACAATTACAATTACTTGTAATTGAACTTACCACAGATCAATTACAATTACATTGGCCAAATGTAATTAATTACAATTGAATTACAATTATAATTGTAATTGACCCATGTCTGGTTCTGGCATATAATAATCATAGGAAGGCTATTTTGAAAATCCAGTTAGACAAGAAATATTTGTTGTTGTCATAATCTGATGCAACTTTAACGCCTCTTTTGTAATTTTTTAACTGCATTTGATTTATGATTGATTTCTGTAGCCCAACATTTTAGCTGTTGCGGGATTTGGAGGTTTTGTCAAAATGTTTGACCTGCAATCGGGAAATTTGAAATCAGAACTTGAAACTAACACCAACAGGTACGACATTTTGAATTTGATAACATTATTTATTGTTCTTTTTCAGATATTGTTTTAGCTCATTTTCAATCAAGCACAGTTATTGGTAATAATATTTTAAAGTATGCAGTTACTCTATCATTGCTCACACATGGGATTAATTAATACAGCATTTTTTGAAAATTTGTTACAATTTTTGATTTGATCAGATTTAATGAAAGAGAATTTTAAAGTTTTACACACATCTAATTTTCTCTTTGTCAAAGAAGAGAAATCGGATCATTTGTAGTTTATCACATTGGATTTTGTGACTATTTGTTGTAAGAGTGAAAAACCTTGTGGTGGTACCAGGAATGGAGATCAACAAAGTTTTGCTTGTGACGGCATCAAGTGATGGATTTATCAAAGTCTTTGAATTATCATTTGAGGTTTTACTTTGATTTATGCAATAATACTTTAAACTGACTTTAAATATGATAACTGAGATCGTTTGTGGTTGCTTTCATGAGGTTCTCTAAAATTTCTTAAGACAAATATCTTAATATCAGCACAAGACTACTTTACTTTGGATTATTTTTCCTATTGTTACCTTTGTCTTGTAATACCTGAAATTATCTTAAAATGCTGCATTATTATTTTTCCAAGAATAATGTTTCTGCATCATACATGCATAGGGCAAAAACATTGATAATATTGATGACATTTCATAGTTTAGCACATGATAGTAACTGCTAATGATTTTGTAAGATGTAGAAATAAAGTAGTTAAAGTGATTGATACTTATGGTTTGTAATTGCTTAAAAAATGTTATCTCCCTATTTTATCTCTCCATTATTTTAATGCAGGTATTGAATGTTTCAGTTTTAATTGTAAGGATATGTTTTCTTCATTACTTCTTGTATTCAAAGTATGGCTTAGCTTTAATCGTAACAGTCCAGCAGGGCCCCAGCCGAAAAAACTGAGTGTGATATTAGATCAAATCTTAAGAATTTTTGAGATTTGAGGCATATTTTCAGACTGCTTGACAAGTATATCAGTAATCATGGTACCTCTTCTCAAACTAATAAAATGCTTGACAGTAATATTTGTCTGGAACCAAGTAAACAAATATGGAAAAATTCAAGCTTGTGTGATTGGTTGCTTTGAATGGTCATGTGATCAACTGTCAGTTTTTTGTTCATAGCTTTTATACCACAATATTTCATTAGTGTGTTACATCAAGTTGTAATCTTTTTGGGAAACATACTTCTATAATATTGCAATGATTTTCCTGATGTATCAATTGGCATTACCCGGTATGTTGATGCTGGGCTGTAGTATTTGATGTCCCAACAAAATTCATAAAGTTTCAAAATGATTTCAAAATTATTTATTTGTTTTATTACAGAATGATGTAATCACTCACAATCTTTTGACTCAAGTTCAGTCGGATTTTCGTCCAGTGTGTTGCGCTGTCTTTGTTCCTAATTCATCATCATCATCATCATCAGCAGCACCTGAGAAGTCGGTGTCAGAATTACCATGTGCATCACTGTCACTGGCTTCAGAATTGTCTGCCATCACAGAAGGTTTTAAACTATTTTCTTTTGTGAATGTGACTTGCGTCTTCTTTGCTGAAATGTGATAAATTTTGAATTTGGAAAGACTTCCATTTCTGTAAACAAAAGTAGGAGACCGGAGTATCAATTATGTCTCTTGCAGTGTGAGATTTTGCATTATCGATTATTGGCTGGTCGTCCGATCCATATGTTGTAGTGGCTTGAGATCACTCTGTTGGAATGCCTTTGAAAGGGCATGCTATAAGGAAAGTATGTAGGTTTGGATGGATTGGGATGATGAGCAAAGGAATTTTACGAGAAAATCCAGTAAAGACGAAGCAAGAAATCCCTCACTCTTTGGGCCTATACACTGATTGAACAGCAACAGAAGGATAAGGGCTCTACTGCTGGAAATAACAGATGACTCCAGCAACAAAGGAAGACCATACAGATAGCATTGAGTAGATATTAGTGAATGGTGTCTATAACAATCTACAAGAGTTTAACCATATTTATTTATTTATTCAGGCCAATTTATTAACCGCTTAACTGCCGCGTGCCGGAAAAATCCGGCGCACGGGGAAAATAGCTGACGCCATAGCGCCGGAATTTTCCGTCATTTTCCTATTGACGCTTGGCAATCGCCGGCGCCATGATTATTTTGGCCTCTGGCGGCGAAGCGGTTAAATAGGTACGTGATCAACAACATGAAGTTTGCTGATGATGAGGCAGCAATGACAGGAAGTGAATAAGATCTACAGACAACCATGGAGCGTATAAGCAAAATGGGTCAGCGAATAAATTGAGAGAAAACGGAAGTCCAGATAATATCTCGAGTATCAAAAGAACTGAATGTAACACTGGATGAGTTATGTTGATACTGATATTCCTATTCAAAGATAGTTGTAAGATTTTGGGATTTTATGTTGTTACTTATTTGTAATTTTTAGCTACAAAAGCCAAAGTGAAGGCAACACAATCGGCCGGACCAGAGAAGAAGAAGAAGAAGAAGAAGAGGAAGATTCAATCTTTAAAGGAAAGTGAGAAATTGCACAACGAAGATGACAAGTGCAGTGAAATTTCCAAGCAAAAGAAATTGATTAAGCTGAAAAAGAAAATCAAGTTAGAAAGGGCTGGAAGTAGAAAGCATTTGCAGAGCAGCAGTACAAGCAAAAACGAGTTCAAAGCAAAAGAGAAATTGAAAAAAAATGAAAGGAAAGAACAACTAGAAAAAATTAAAAAGAAGTCAGAAGCATTTAATGAATCAAGGAACTCAAAGAAAAAGTTTAGAAGGAAGCAAGACCAGAGCAAAGGTTTGTAGTAACTTATTTGCAAGTTTGCCATAAATTATCGCATTTCCCATTCCATTTTTCAATGTACAGTTAATTGTTCTTATCAATATTCTTGTCTGCAATTTAAAGGCCAATATATATCGACTCCATTGTTGTTCTGTCTTGCCATCTGCATGTAGTTGTTCATCAGATATTTCGAGCATTGCAGTCTTACCGCTTCATCTCACCCATATCGGTCCGGGGTTCTATTTTGGTGAGCGGCTGGGGTGACGACATAATGAGGGCAAGTCAGACTCATAATCCCATTATTATTATTATTATTATTATTATTATTATTATTATTATTATTATTATTAATAAACTTGACAATTTCTTAAGCACAGTAACATAGCTAGGTGGCTAAAGTCAAAGGCGATGTACAGGGAACGAACTGTGAAACAATTGCGTCTTGAGATGTAGTAAGAACCAATTCAGAGAGGTCTTGGTTGTCAGAGCCTTCAGGAGCAGATTCCATGATGTCGGGTTACCATGCTGAAAGGACCGGTCCCCTAGCCCCGCTGTCTTGAGCGGAGGGGACAACCAGATGATTGCTGGCGCTGGAACGGAGAAGGGAGCGACGACAGTACCACATCACTCCCTTCTCCTTTCCTTCGTCTCTTTCTCTCCCTCCCCTGCGTCGTGCTTGCTCTCTCCAATGTGATCCCCCATTAGAGCCGACTGCCGTTAAGCAATTGCATGGATCTCCCTCCTCTCCTTTGCCTCTTGCCCATTCTTTCTGATGTGAGCCTCATTAGTTGCGGGCATTTGTCTTTCTGTGGAATTGCCGACATTCAACTACATCTGCATAGGGCGATGGTTTGGACAGAGTTCCTCTATTTATTTGTACCCATTGGCGAACGAGTGGGGAAGATTGCACTGGTCGAAATGCATTCGCCTCATTTCAGGCATGGCGAAGGCGACCAACGGGGGCACCCGGGGCAACATAAAGAGGGAAATTACGTGGGAGGAAATCTGTTCTGGGCCTTTAATTTGTGAGAGGCAAATTTGGTGAGAAAACGAGGGACGAGATAACGCGGGAAGACTGTATTGAATTTCTAATATTTAATTAAATTACCGGTATTTTATGATTTGATAATTGCATTTGTTACTAGCAGTTTTCCATCCTTCCATCAACAATTTTTTAAATTAAAATTTCTATAGAATTTGCAATGAAATTTGTAACATTTGAATGTAATTTCTTTTTTCTCTTTACAGTGTCAAAGAAAGAGAGGAAAATGAAGCAAATGCAGTAAATAAAACTGAAAATTGACAATAATTGAAATGAACTGCAAAATATTATGACAAATTCTAAAATGTTATGATGATTTTTGAAATGCTGTTCAGTTTCTTGCTCATATGTTTACTTTCTTAAATTGCAAAGATGAAAAATTTTATTGGTGGTTATTAGTCTTTTGAAGTCAGTTGAAGTTCTCTTGAACTATGTTGCCATTGTTTGAGTGATTTCAAAGGCATGTCAAGTTGCAGGTATTATCTTATATCATTGAAGACACAATATTTGTTACATCACAAGAACTCTCTTTGATGTCAGACGTTGTAAATCTCGGCATTTTTGATATTTGAATTTTTATCTGTTCTCTATTTGAACATCCAGATAACTTTACTTTGAAGTACTAGTTATGCTAGATAAGGTAGAGAATTAAATGTAAAAATGCTGTTTTCAAGAACTGACTGGTTGATTAGTGTGTGGTGGTGGTGTGTGTGTGTGTGTGTGTGTACACAGAGCCGGCGCGTGGGGCCTGCAAAGCCTGCGGCCGCAGGGGCCCCACCGGCCGCAGGGGCCCCACCGGCCTCGGATATTTGTGTTTTCATTTTTCTTATTCTTAAGTACCGTAGTATTTGTTTTGTTTTTGCTCGTCAGACCATTTGAAGAGGCAAAAATATATACGGATGACCTTTTTTTTGCTCGTCAAGGCATTTCAAAAACCTTGTGCTCGTAAAAATTGCAGGGGGCCCCCGAAAGTCACGCGCCGGCTGTGTGTACAGTATTTATGTGTCATTTGGTATAACTGTAAAGGAGTTGTACAAATTAATCAAAAGACAGCTCTAGTTCACTAGTTATCACAATCTTTGTCCATATCATGATATTGACTTTGACCTTTGGGTGAAAACACAAATGATAACTTTTCTCTGCTGTGTACTGTTTTTGGACTTTGTTCTCTGTTTAGATAAGATTTTCTTCATAATAAAAGATTCAGCATTACCATTTCCTTACAAAGAAGAAAAAACAGTAGAAGAGATCTGTACATTAGATTGAAAGTACATGGTTATATATTGTGTGTATAAGATTATATAATTATATTGGCCAAATAATTTGCGTAAAAGCAACAAGTGTTTAAACAACATTTTAATAGAAATGTTGTCCTAAATACTGTATAAAAAATTGCAGTAAAATTAAATCTTGACATTTAAATAAATAGAAAAAAGCAGGACATCGTTGTAATGAATTACATAATTGAATTTGAATGTTTAATTTTAATTAATTAAATCATTAATTTAATGAATGCCTTGAATGTTTAATTAGGAATTTGAGTTTTCTACAGGATCGTTTTTTAAGCATTCTGGAGTTGGTTTATTCTAGGTGTGATTTTCAGATCCTTCGTTTCAGTATGCTTTAAATCACCGACCTAAATTTCGTAAACAATTTCACTCCATATTCATTAACTTTGTAATCGTGGCTTTCTTCAGCCACAGCAAGGTACTTGTAGCCATCACTTGCAATGCATGTGGGATTTCTGAGCAAATCTTCTTGAGTCAACAGATGTTCACAGCATCGCGCACGGAAGTCGTAGGTTAGGACACGGTGTTGTCCTCTATCAGCAACAGCCAGCTTTCCATTTTGGAGACAGCAAACGCCCATCGGGTAGATTAGTTTTTCATTGTTGTCTCCATCCTTTCCAATTTTATGCAGTACATCACCGTCCATGTTTAACACATAGATGCACCTTTGGTCGCTGTCTGACACAAAGGCCAGCGAATATTCATCGCTGACGGTGACATAGTTGGGCGTGACGAAATCGGTCGCATTGAATCTGAGAATCCGCTTTCCATCGAGTTCGTACAAATAAGCTCTCTTTTTGATTTTGTCGGTGACGATTAGCTGCTGTCGTGTGTTTACTGCGATGCCGTGAAGGTGCTCTTGCCTTTCAAAGACCTTGAATTCACAAGCAGCTCTGTCCGATGGCTCCATGTAGACGACACGCTTTTGATCGGCGATAGCAAGAAAGTTCTTGTCTCGCAGTTGGCAGATGCCAGCGGGTCTTACCAGGTTCACGTGGAACCCTTCACGCAGGATTCTCACCGAGTTTCCGTTTTTTCTGTCAAAAATTTGAATTCTGGCGCCTTTGTCTTCCGATATTGCCACACTGTTGTCCATTGTAAAGCAGAGTCCCTTGATTGATTTGATCTCGTCTGGACCTGACTCGGCGTTTGTTTTGCTCCATCTTTGCTTCCAGCACTCCACAACGCTTTCATCGTCGTCAAATGGGCCGACTCCAGAGTCGTGCGATCGCACGGTGTCGCCTTTCTTTCTTGGCTGGAATACCATTGTAAACTTAAAGATTTCTTTATTTTCAAAGGACTTTCTGAGGCTTGAGTGAAGCTTCTTTGCATCTTCTTCGCTTATGGCCTTCTCTTCTTCGCGTATTGGTATTTCATTCGACGGACCTGTCGCGCCTGATTTATTGATCTCACTGAGGATGCTCTTTAGTTGCGTCTTGCTTATGGCGTTCCTCTTTCCAGACCCACTGTCTTGCTTTACGTATTCGTCGAGCTCCGATAATCTTGGAGGGACCGATGTGGAGTGGCGATACTTTGGGTGGAGTAGTGCGCCACCGCCCGGCGCCACGCCCTTCATAGCTTTTTGGCGCTTCTTGTAGTCCTCTTCCAAAAGCGACAGAGGGGTGATGGCGGTCGATGCTCGACGCATCGGAGGCATGATCTCCTGCGCGTTCGACGAACGCTCCGCTGAGTTCGACCTCTTGTCCTTCAGACTCGCTAGCTCTTCGGGTCGAGCGACGGTCGACGTCTTTCGGCTACTTCTTGGAGACGGTGGAGTTATTTGTACTTCTGGAAAGAGTTTTGCTAAAGATTTTCTTCGTTCCATTTTCGTGATTTCTTGGTCTATGGAAAGTAAATTGACACAATAATTGTTACTTCCTTTATAGGCCTATCACGTCCATTATAAGAAAGGCTCATTGTGAATAGATGAATAGGCCTATAATGGCCAGTGATGGGTAGTATCTTAGATACATGTATCTAGATACGTATCTAAGATACAAAAACTGTATCTTTGACAATGTATCTAGATACTTTAATGTATCGATATCTTGTATCTCAGATACAATTGATCTGTACCCAGTATCTTCTGACTGCTTCAAGATACAAAATATTGCAAATCTACAAAACAAGGAAACAGGAGCAGTTACAGTAGTTACCACGGGTCTGAGGGTCATGAGCATGTTGAATCGAATTATTATTCAGGCTGATTCAGGCTCAACCTGTTATTTGGTTCTTACTTATGTGCCATGTAATTAATTGTCTAACTCTAAAGCAAAGAGCAAATATATAGGTCTTTGGTCTAAGCGTGCAGCCCAATGGTGCAGCCCACATTACAACCGGAAGTGAAATTAGTGAATAATAAAATGGCTGAAGTGAAGCAAGTGCCGTTGTTGTTAGATGAGAAATTCTTTTAAAATTGTGTCATCTGCTGGTCAAATTGAGACAGCACGTCGCAACCGCTTGAGTGACAGCGTATTTCAGACGCTGCTGTTGCTAAAATGAAATGTCTCCCTCATTCAGTAGACTGTGTTAACAACTTAACACTAAAATGGTTGTCGAACACATTGATTGTTAAGGACAGGATTGGCCTTGTTTGCCATATGGCAGCTGTTTAAGTGTTAAGAAATTTCATAACTTTGTTCACATTATTCTGTTTGTGCAGACGCTCACCTTCGAGTAATGAAAATGTATCTTATGATATATCTTGTATCTAGATACATTTCAAAAGTATCTGTATCTAGATACATCTTGTCTAAGATATCTTGTATCTGTATCTTAAATACATTTTAGATGCAGTATCTGTATCTGAGATACATTCAGAAAGTATATTACCCATCACTGCTAATGGCTGAAGGGAATATGAGCTGAGTTGCAAATGGTCGAAATGTGTATGTAGAACTACAATATATCAGGTGGATATTTCTAATCCAGATATATTTATTACAGAAGAATACACCATAGACCAAAGTAAATGTAAGAGATTGTACGTTGTCTCCCACAAGTTTTCTCGTCCAATGCCTATCAATTAGGTCTATTTTCCATGACTAGAAGCCTTAGAAGGTGAACAGTATCAGTGCCAGTGGCGTATACAGGCTGATGGGAGCCTAGGATGCGGTTTCAGTAATCACAGTTGTGACGATTGAAACCGCAACTTCTGTGAAAACAAGATCGAGTCGTTAAGATCTTCATGTTCCAATAAAAGGACATCTTAGTTTTTACAATATGCGGTGGCCTGTGTAATACGTCAATGCTAAGAAGCAAACTAGCGCTCCACAGGTTTACTTAGAAATGCCATTTAGTCTTTTTACATTGGCGTAGTCACGGGAAGGGGTCACGGGAAGAGGGCACGGGGCGCGCCCATATTCTGATCGGGACCGCCCGACCGGCCGTGAGATTCGTCCAAAACCGATGAGTAGTTGGGAAGGGGTAGGGGGTAGTATTAGATCGATGAGAACGCACCAGACATCAGACTTTGAAGCGCGTGAGACGACGAACTTCTTTGGTCGTCGAGAATTTTGGACCGAAAATGTCAAAGTGCCCCCTATTCTGGAATCCTGGCTACGCCACTGTCTTTTTATGACTTCATTCGGTTTCTACAGACATTAAAGTGATTTATTATCTAATTTTCTCTCAGTTGACGCAATTTCCGATTATGTCGATAAAGTCGCTGTAGGCCCTATAACAGCTGCGAGACGCGACAATGTTGTTATAAACCTGCATTGATTATTGTACCGAATGCCTAGAGAAGCCATGGGCATACCTTCGCAATACAGTAGAACTTCGTTATAAAGAACCTAGCGAGTCTGTAAAATTGAGTAGCTATATTCGAGGCACGTTATATCCAATGCCATCCAATACGGTAGTGCATCACACAGAACCGTACATTGCGGTACGTTATAATCGAGGATACGTTATAACCCAGTAAGTTATAACGAAGTTCTACTGTAGTCGTCATAGGCATAATAGCGAAGCACAGCTACAGGGATATGACTCTAGATCTACGCTGTTTATAACCCTAACCCTTTTCTACCCAAAAACCTCCATCAACAAATTACAATCAATTCAAAATGCACTAGCCCGAGCAGTAACCAAATCACCAAAGTTCTGCCATATTTCACCCATACTGAAGTCACTACACTGGCTTAAAATATCCGAACGTATACAGTACAAGATAATAACGATTACTTACAGTTCACTTCATTCGTCAAAACCGGTTTACCTTCGTAAACTCTTAACGCCTCAGCCTCCCCGACCTACACGATCATCATCTCATCTCACACTTTCACGCCCGTTAAATCAGTCATCACTCAAAATCTGCAACCGCGCTTTCTCATACGCCGCACCAGAACTTTGGAACTCAATTCCAGCCTCCCTCCGCAGCCTACGACACGGTCAAACAATAAGCTCAGAATCCTCATTTCCTTTAATTCCTTCACTAACTCCTCAAGCCTTTAGGTCTAAACTTAAAACCTTCCTATTCGAAAAGTCATTTCCTCCATAGCAACAACAACCTGACCCGCCGCCTCATAGATACACTGACCTTTGCCCGGCCGACAAACCACCCTGCCTATAGCTATTTCAAGAAAGATTAAGCGCATAAGAATAAGCAGCTACTACTGTAGCTAGTACTTTCCAGGGCGCTGTATAAGTTTACGAGATTTTACTTTACTTTACAGTGTAGTAGAACATTACAATGTTATGTTAGTTGAATAGGTATTTGAGTTTTGTTTGTTTGTTAACTTTGTTTTACTTAAAGTGTGTGTTTTATTACTTTCTTATTACTTTCTTATTGTTTTTTGTTCTATTTGATGCTGTGCTTGTCACGAAATAAAGAAAGAATTATTATCAAAGAACATGCTTAACAGGACCGTCTGAACAGCGCAGCCCTTCTTCTATCTCCATGAGCACTAGCTTATGCCTGCTTATAGCAGGAGATTAGACAGCCACTTGATTAATTAATTAAACGTGTAGGTTCTATTTTTAATTATAGCGATAATCAATTTAGCGATATAAACTATGCACCCATACGCTTATCTTATGCCTTTCGCCATCTGCTTGTTTAGTGACCACTGTTTTACAGTTTTATCTTTATCAAAGCAGACCGACGATCATGCGCTACTTTGACCGTACACTTGGATGAAAAAAATAGGGACCCAACGCCTATAACTCTCTCTCTCTCTTTCTCTCCCTTCCTCTCTCCTCTCCCTCCCCTCCCCTCCCTCTCTCTCTCTCTCTCTCTCTCTCTCTCTCTCTCTCTCTCTCTCTCTCTCTCTCTCTCTCAGTCATTCAATCGTCTCCGGCTTTGTGTGACATTATGGACTTTGATGTGCCATCAGTGGCGTGTAGAGAGTGGCCGACGCCCAGGGCCAATTAAGTTGTCCAAAAAGTACGCCCACGAGCAAACGAGCAAAAAAAGGTCATCGGGTCAATTTTCGACGCCCCCTATTGGTATCTGCGCCCGGGGCCACGTCGTCACCCCTAATGGTCTGACAAGCAAAAAAAGGTTATCGGGGGTCAATGTTACGCCCCTGGTCTGCGCCCGGGGCCACCCCTCTACACGCTACTGTGTGCCATACTTTTCTGTTCTCGACCGTATTTCTCAGTTCCTCGATGTTCATGTTCATTGCTTCCATAATGTTATCCCGGCCGACAAACCGCCTTGTCTATAGCTATCTCAAGAAAGGTTAAGCGCATAAGAATAAGCAGCTATTACTGTACTACTTTCCAGGGCGCTGTATAAGTTTACGAGATTTTACTTACTTACTTATCCATCCATCTCGTCTTCTGTCTTCCTCTTTTTCTTTTCTCCTTAACAGCTGCTAGCATCAATAATTTCTCCAGTGGATCGCGTCTTCTCATCATATGTCCAAAAAACTCCAGTTTTTGTTTTAGAATCAGTCCTTCCAAGGTGTGTTCTGGCTTGATTTCTGCAATCACCTCTTGATTTGTTCTCCTGGCTGTCCAGTGTCCATGGCTGTCCTTAGTATTTTCTCCAGCACCATGCATGTTTCGAATGCGTCAATTCGCCTGCGGTCCTTTTTCCGGTGTCCAGCTCTCTGAGCCATACATCATTATAGAAAATACCATTGTTCGCACGATGTAAGCGTTTGTCCTCTTTTTGATGTCCCTGCTTTTCCATATTTGCACAAGTCTTGTCATAGCACCTTTACCAAGTTGTTGTTCAACCTATAATACCACTTCCCAGTGATGCCTTCTCAAAAGTGGAGGGTCTCGAGCCTAGAGACCAAATAGATGCTTGTGCCTAATACCTATATATGATACGTAAGGCATCGCTTAATCAGAAGCTCTATGTCTCTTCCTATAATGTACAACTCGTGCTCGAACACACACACACACACACACACACACACACACACATTTGTTGCTTGCCATCGGTACTTAGTTCCCGAAGGCCATATGAAAAAATGTCCGGAGACATTAAGAAATTGTGTGGCTAATTCTCGTCCAATTCGAGGTAAGGAAAAGTTCCTCGGAAAGCAATAACGCTGAATAACAGCAGAGTGACTGACAATCGTTGAAAGAGAAAGATTCCTTCTTTCTTGTCTCCGGATTACTGGGCAAGACGACGTCGACCGAGCTCGATGACGAAACAAAGGGCGTTTTGATTTATGGGCAATCTATTTCCCATGAATTTGCGTTCGGTAGTGGGTGTCCCATAACTGCAGAGGTGTCCAGTATTTCACCTAGATTCCTTGGACCCAGGAGGAATAGAATTGGGTGGTGGTGGGTGGTGGTGGCGGTGGTTCGATTCTTGGCCCCGGAAAAAGGAAAATACAAGTCAAAATATGATTTCCGTTGTCATCTCTTCCGTTTTACGGTCCATTCTAATTTTTGGGGAGTCGGTTATAGTGGCTCAAGTTTCAATTTCCAGAGGCGAATTCCCCCTTTAGAATTTTAAGTGAATAGTTTTAACATCAGTCTTTTTTAGTGATAGCCAACACCACCCCTGGGATGGAGTAGGCCTATATGGGCGAAGGCGTCTGTCACAAACCGGGGGATGTAGGAAAATCCCTGTTTATGGGGGCCTAGCGTATCAAATGCAATAGACAGTAAAGTGTAGATGAAAGTCAGGCTCTGATATTTTGCTGTTTTTCTAATTCCAGCGGGCGGCTCCTGCTGCTTGAGAAGTAATGGTAAGTATAGGTGGCGGCGACTGTGTCCGCCACGGCTGCATCTCATACCAGGCAACGTCCGACTTGCTAAAGTGTCAATGTCATACCGTTTGGTTTTCTTCCTTCGGACCTGCAAAGACCAGGCGGTTCCTTGATGGAAGAAATCCCCGCTCTAACCAAAAGCCACGCTGTACCACGTCGTTCAGCGTGGTATGGCGAGTGGTACGACCTGCATGGGTCCAGAGGGCAGGATAGTCCACGCGAGCCGTCTTCCGTCACCTGGGCACCACAGGGGCAGGGTTAAGGGGCAGAGACGCTTCTCGCATATGTTGGCGCCCGGGCGAAGGCCGACGACGACTCTGATTGTTTCGTCATCCAAGCGCAAGCCACAAGAGGAGATGGGCAGCGCGTGAAGTCAATCGCTGGCGCGGTATGCCGAGTCGGCCGGGATCTTAGTCGGGCTCGGTAATATCATCCTGCATGGATGGACTCGAGACAGGGTGCTAATGTCCTTTAGGATGAGCGGGACGGTCCCGGGTGGACTGCCTGCTGCGCTTACCGGACGTGGTGCCTGGTATTTAACACATGGAACGCCATTGGCCCACAATGGTCCATCATACCTTGTGTCGATGTTCAAGTAGGCCCTATGCCTTCTCAAGCATAGAGAAGTGGAGAGGCTGGTGTTTGCAGTAGAAGCTAACAAGACAGAAGGTGCAAGAAGCATGGACACCCGACGAACTCTCAGGAGGGGTACGCGGACTATTGACCACTGGACGATTGACCATAGGACGATTGACCATAGGACGATTGACCATAGGACGATTGACCACTGGACGTTTGACCACAGCGGACTTTTGACCACTGGACGATTGACCACAGCCATGAGTGTCAGGCTTAGCACGCTGTCTACTGCATGCGTGCATGCATGCATGCAAAAAAGTAAACCAAATGTTGGGAATGATTAAAAGGACAATAGGCCTAGTAAAGATATATATATGTGTGTGTTTTTGGCTTACTTAACGTTTGTGAACCCTCTTTTATGGAACGCGCTCCCGGACCCAGTGACTGCGGTCACCTACTTCGAGTCGTTCATTATCCTACTTAAGACGCACGGTCACGCACCTCTTTAAAAAAACCATACGATTGCTCTATGCAAAGCGCTCTTGACTTTGGCTCCAGCTATGTTACCGCGCTATATAAATCGTCGTATAGATTAGAATGGCTATAGGATAGAATGGAACATAATATAATATCATCGACGGACGGACGTTTGACCACGGGACAATTGACCACCGTGGATCCCATTGAGCATCGTTGCTCGTCTTTGCACCTTTTTCTAAAATCTCTATATCTTTTTTCAAGAACGTATTCCATGCCTGAACACAGTATTCTAGATGAAGCCATACTAATAACTTATATAGTTTTACGATTGTCCTTTTCATCATTCCCAAAATTTGGTTTCCTTTTTTTGCATGCATGCATGCACGCATGCAGTAGACAGCGTGCTAAGCCTGACACTCATGGCTGTGGTCAATCGTCCAGTGGTCAAAAGTCCGCTGTGGTCAATCGTCCAGTGGTCAAAAGTCCGCTGTGGTCAATCGTCCAGTGGTCAAAAGTCCGCTATGGTCAAACGTCCAGTGGTCAAAAGTCCGCTGTGGTCAAACGTCCATTGGTCAATCGTCCTATGGTCAATCGTCCTATGGTCAATCGTCCAGTGGTCAATAGTCCTAGAACTCTCAGAGGAGGTCCCCAGTCTCTGATTGGGAGCGTCGCCTGAAGTCACTGACTAGCTTTCAGAATATATGGTACCATAACTAAATGGCGCACGACAAAATAGCTAACAAAACGCGACAAAATAGCGCCGACGTAGCCTAATCGTGCGATAGGAACGGAGCGACGTGATTGATTAATATGAAGAGACATTTTTAACAATTTAGTTTAGTATTTGCTTATACGTGCTTGATTGATATGCAGAGACATTGTTAGTTTTTGCTTCTACGTGTACGTTATTGCTTATTATGAAGAGAAATTTTTAACAGTTTTAACAGTTGACTAATATGAAGAGACTTTTTAAAACAGTTTATTAGGCCTATATGCTTCTACGTGCTTGATTGATATGCAGATACATTTTTAACATTTTATTATTTGCTTCTACGTGATTGACTAATATGAAGAGACTTTTTTTACTAATATTACTGATTAATATAGAGAGACATTTTGACAATTATAATTGCTTTGGTGTTTATGAATTTTAATAAGCATGCTAAATTGAAAGTTGTGCTCTCTATCGTTTTTTGCTTCGCGCTATTTTGCGCTATTTTGTCGTCTGCGATTTTGTCGTCCGCGATTTTGCGATTTTGTCTGGACACCAGAATATATATATATATATATATATATATATATATATATAAGAAAGATGCTCGCTTCGCTCGCAGTGCAGGATAATACTAATCCAATACCTATACCTAATACCCAACAGTGGCGGCTCTAGGATTTGGCAAGTGGGGGGGGGGCCGTTGGGGTGGCAACTTCTAATCATGGGGGCCAACCATTTGTTGTTTAATGTATGTAGCATTAAGTATAGGGTCCCAACTGGGGGGCCACTGGGGGGCCAGGCTCTCAATATGGGGGCACAGGCCCCCTGCCCCCCGGTGGAGCCGCCAATGATACCCAATCATTGAATTCATGCTGAACAACATTTCAATGATCGCCGCCTAGCCAAGCTCTGCGCCCCGTAATAATTAGGCCTATGTACGTTAAAACCACGCAACTGTGGCCATTTGTGACGCTGTACACGTATTTTTTGTGTACGTTAAAATGTACGTTAAAATTGCGCAACTACCTCAGGCTGCGAACAATTGTTACCAATAGCAACGTCGTCTTCGAACATCGTCCACCAACGCATCGCGACGTAAGGACTAAACGGTCTAAACCGTCTACCAATAGTCAACCAATCAGAACGCTTGAAGGTAACAGAGTGACATACAGATAAGGATCTTAATATGATAGATATATAATATATACAAAATCAGTGATGGACAACTAGTTAACTAATTAGTTACTAACTAAAAGTTTAACTATTTTTTAGTTATCTTCATAGTTTAATTAAATATAAATAGTTTAGTTAAAATGCTAGTTTAACTGAAAAATGTTAGTTAATAACTAAATAGTTTAACTAAAACTTTTTAGTTGGTGTCCCGAATTTTCAATAACAGTCTCTTTTCAATCTATTCCTTTCTGGGTCATTTCTTCCAAACAAACCTGACAAACTTGGGTTCCTGCAGTCTAGACTAAGACTTAAATATTAAATAGACAATAATTAATGAATTTAATGTTTCATTGACTTATATGTTCATGTTGCGAGCATCGTCTATGTTTTCATGAACACATAGGCCTACCCGATACCTATGAGTATGAAATAGTTGTAAAATAAGTTGCAAAAAGTTTAACTATATTTTTTAGTTTAGTTAACTATTTTAGAAAGTTAGTTTACAACTACAAGTTTAACTACTTATTTCTAGTTTAAATTTAGTTATAGTTTAACAGTTTTAACTAATGTTTTTAGTTAGTTGCCCATCACTGTATCTAATATATATGAAGGGCTTATGCAGGCCCGCCGAGAGAAATTCCGGGCGGCCGGGCCCCTGTGCAGAATGGCCGGCGGGCCGCGAAAATTTAAAAAAAATTTTTTTTTAAATTTAAAATTTTTTAAATTTTTTTTTAAAATACCATTTTTTTGCTTGTCATTGGTTTAACCCCAATTAACCGACACGATGTCATGTTGCAACTCTCGAAAACTAGTGATGACCTTTTTTCTTGTCTCTCTTTCACATTCAGTAGCGTCATTTCACACTTTTCTTGGGAGCGAGATAATTTTTTGGCCAAATTTTGGCTAATTTTGAGCAATTTTTGGACCAATTTTGGCAAATTTGAAAAATTTTGGACAATTTTGGCGATTGTTTTTGCACATTTCACATTTATTTTTTACTTAATACATTACATTATTTCTTCATTTTCCTTGGAAGGGGAGGCCCGCCTGCCCCTCCCCCAAATGATGCCCCTATTCACACTGTTCATTTTGATGCTTTTGATGTCCTCAGGCCAGGACCCCCTTTTTACTCGCCGGGCCCCTTTCCTTAGTGTTATTATTGGTATTATTGTTAATTATGCATATTCATCATCGGCCCGGGCCCCCTCCAGACCGCCGGGCCCCTGTGCATTTGCCCTCTGTTCCCCCTCTCGGCGGCTCTGGGCCTATATATATATATATATATATATATATATATATATATATACAGAGGCGTGGCGAGGGGCGTGGGGGCAGGGGGAATATGCCCCCGGGCGCCGAGGTGAGGGGGCGCAAAAATCGGATATTTGGGTAAGCGAAATGCATAATAAATTAGACAAAACATGTGCGACGACCTTTTTTGCTCGTCAGCAGTGTTGGGGCGCCAACGGTACACTTTGCCCCCGGGCGCCGATACCTCGCTACGCCACTGTATATATATATATATATATATATATATATAATATTTATATTTATATCGAGGAACATTTCCAGACATCGAATCGGACGAAGAGAGTTGGCCACACAATCTGTATCGGAACAGTTTTTCATAAGTGCTTCGGGAACTAAGTACCGAGGGCAATTTATATATACACACACATATATGCCTATATATGTATATATATAAAATTATATATATATATATAATATATATATATATATAATTTTCTACGTGATAAGTAGAGTTCTACATGACAAACTACAGTAGGCCATACGTACCCAGAGGTAAATGTCAGTTCGATTTTCTCTCGCTGAAGTAGGCCTATAAGACGATTATTTATTTAACCAAAATATTATTCAAATGATTTTAATCGTGAAAATTGTTTGCTATCGAAAGATTTCCCTGTGAGCTGTTATCTGTCTCATTGGTCTTCGCCGTGATCTGTTCTCCGTCTTTATAGCATCGTCTGTCTGTTTGTTGCGTCTGTTTATAGTCGCATCCGTTTCAAAGACTAGGACCGTCTATCTCTGTGCGTGTGTGTGTGTGTGTGTGTGTGTGTGTGTGTGTGTGTGTGTGTGTGTGCTTGTGGCTGCTTAGTTCATTACGTAAGACAACGAGCGACAGAGAAAGAGAGACCAATCGCTGTGCGCAGTCCGTGGGTCGGGGAAGAAGCATGACATTTTATAGATAAGAATGAGATTCCTCAAGTGCGCTTCAGAACATATCTACTGTACAATGAATTATTTATGTAGATAGTTGCGATGGGTTTATGGTTCTGTAGACACTCGATGATTCGAGCGCTTAGACATGCCCTAGCGGCCTAGCCCCTCAGAAGTAGCCTACTGTCAGTAGCCCATGTTCTCTCGATATAGGAAGTGGTGGGGAGGAACGACAGGAAGAATGTGACAGGCGTATTCATTGGCTTCTAATATTTCATCCATTCAAGTGTTTAGGCTTGTCTATATGCAAGAATGTCCTAACTTCCTATTTTATCTTTCTTGATTCTTCTTGTCTGCCCAGGTGTCTCAGTCGGTAGGAATTCCGTCACCTGGAATGATTGTCCGCGTGGATTCAATGCATGGGACTATAGAGACGATTTCGTTTCTCGGGCAGTCTCGCCTGTCCCTCTGTACCGTCTGTGCAATGTCTCGAGGTTTGCTGTGCTCTGATATCTTAGCGACAGCAGAAAGTGAAGTTTTAGTAGCTGTCTACCAAGAATAGATGCTGCAACCAGTCTCCAGGCCTTTGAGGAGGGAGGAAATTGACTTGGCCGGAGGCGAAGAAACAACACAGTTCAATGTCAGTTCTGACATTTGGGGGAATTTTGAGGTGCTTTTTTTTGGGGGGGGGGGGATTTCCCCATAACAGGCCTGGATAAAGCACTGGCTACAATAAATACAGTACCTGACAGAGCAGCCACACGCAATTGACAAAACACGTGCAACAACCGCGGCTGGACGCAGCGACGCAAGACAGAAAGCGACAGAGATGATTGATTTGCAGGAATGAAGCTCACGCAAGATGAAAAAGACGCGCATTACATTATTGGTTTTGGTTCTATAAATTTTGTAAGTTGTAACGTCACGAATTTGTAAATTTGTTTACAGTGACAGAAGTGTTATTGCTCTAGAACACTCTAGACTGCAATTCTTTCTCCTCAATGTGAGGTGTTTGAGGTGTTTTTGAGGGTGATTTACCTACTGGCTAGAGTGCTCTTAGTATAACCTCACGTTGGTTGATGGTGGGTGGAGGGCAGACAATTTAATTCCATTGAATCTGCGGACATCTTAGTCACTCGAAACCACTCCATCCGCAATCTTAATTATTTTTATCACACGAAAGCCCTCACATTAGACCTAAATGAAACTCTCTTCCTCTGTCTGTCAGACTTTAAAGTGTATCCACAAATTTTAATGACCATAGAAGGTTTTTTCACAGAATCGCAAAAGTCGGAATCGCCTTCGAATCGAAATTTGAATTCTTTCGCAGTGGGATTTTTCCGTCAGAGATGGATCTTCCAAACTGATATCTACGTGAGATCATGAGCATCTGTAGCCAAAAATAGCAATGAGGATCTTTGGGAGAAAACGTCGCAAGAAACAGTGGAACTGCAGATTAAACAAAGAAAATGGAGGCGGATTTGACACACGCCAAGGAAACCCCCGAACAATACCACAAGGCAAACGCTTTCATGGACTCAGCAAGGAAAACGAAAAAGAGGAGGACCAGAGAATACGTGGAAAAGGTGGAAAAGAACAATAGACAATGAACTCGGCTGGGACGATGCATGGTCCTATTAGCGGAGGATCGAACTGCGTGGAAGAATCTTGTCAGTCAGAGCCGGCGCGTGACTTTCGGGGACCCCCTGCAATTTTTACGATCGCAACGTTTTTGAAATGTCTTGACGAGCAAAAAAGGTCATCCGTATATATTTTTGCCTCTTCAAATGGCCTGACGAGCAACAAAAAAAGAGGTCACTGCAGCTACCGAGAGAGAGAGAGAGAGAGAGAGAGAGAGAGAGAGAGAGAGAGAGAAAGAAAGAAAGAAAGAGAGAGAGAGAGAGACAGCTGACAGACAGAGACAGAGACAGAGACAGAGACAGACAGAGAGACAGACAGAGAGACAGACAGACATACAGAGACAGAGATAGAGATAGAGACATACAGCGAAAGAGAGTGAAAGAGACAGACAGACAGACTGACAGACGTGCCTGATCGTTATCGGGTATTTTCCTAGATATCGGTGGTTATGAGTCAACGATTACGATAACGTCGTCTTATAAGTTATAATCCGCCATCTTGTTAATTTTGTGCATCGGAAATTCCAGAGTCCGCCTGCATTTTCTTTGTTTAGATCTGTAGTTCCGCTGTTTCTTTCGATGTTTTCTTCCAAAGAACCTCGTTGCCTTTGCACTTAGAGTTCGGCAATGACGGATTATGAGGACCGACTAAAGACACTGCACTTAAGCTTCTGTGTCGAGACACACGAGACCTAATTAGCGCCCGAAAACTTAACGTCAATGTCAGGGCCGGATTAAGGTCCGAGTGGGCCGGGGGCTGAGAAAAAAGGCCGTCGCTTATACTGAAAATCTCTGACAAGCAAGCAAAAAATGTTATTTCCCTTCCAAATAGTGCTGACAAGCAAAAAAGGTTATCTCGAAAATCGGTGGGCATATTTTCATGATGGGCCGGGGGGCTACAGCCCCCTCAGCCCCCGCCTTAATATGGTCCTGGTCAATCAATCGTCCATTTATCGTCCAGTCTGCAGGTGATAAGTTTTTATTAAGCCATCGACAAAATTTTACGCGCATTTCTTCAAATAGGCCTTTAGTCGAACATGAATGTAACAACAGCACTAGCAGCTGCACAAGTGCTATTGCTATCAGATAGGCATACAGTGTAGGTGCGTTTAATTTAGACCTATGACAAATTAATTTCTCCGTAACAATGCGCGTCCGCTGAATTTCTTGGAACGTGCCTAATATTGCTGACGACGTGCTTTTTCTGCGTACGATGGCCGTGCCTAGACAGAAACGTCAACCTACTCAACAAATGGTGGCAAACGAACCACTGCACGCGAGTGCTATCTCCATTCGCGTAACCATGGGGATGGAGGGGAGGAACGGGCCCAATATTCAGACTGAGTCCGATCGTGAGATTTGAACAAAACCGTTGAGAAATTTATAAGGGGTGAGTAGCATAAGAGAAGAGCAGAGCACAGAAGAATGTGGCGTAGCCTATTTGACGCACTGAGATGCTTTTTTTAGTTCGCCGGAAACTTTTTAACCCGGAAATGTCGGCGTGCGTCCCTTTATCCCCCTATTATCCCGGAACCCTGGCTACGCCACTGGTTATCTATGTAAAGGAAAATATTCACAAAGGAAAATACAACCAACATACCAAAGCCCATTAATTTATTTTGTGGAAAAGAGGAGGAAGCATTATCAGACATAAATTGCAGTAAAGAGTGTGTCCTGGAAATTCTGAGTCAAATGAAAACTGACAAAAGCCCCGGAATAGACAATATACACCCAAAATTTCTGTATGAGGTAAGACATGAGGTTAGTGAGGTAATAGCCACAATATTCAATATGTCACTTAAATCGGGAATAGTCCCTAGGGACTGGAGGGATGCAGTAGTCACTCCTATATTCAAAAAGGGTAACCGTGGGGAGCCAGGAAATTATAGGCCTGTGAGTCTGACCTGTATAGTGTGTAAAGTTCTGGAGAAAATAATGAAAGCAAATATATTGGACCATCTTATGAGACACAAGATTTTAAAGGATAGCCAGCATGGGTTTATTAAGGGAAGATCTTGCTTAACAAACATACTGGACTTTTGGAGGAGATTCACGACAAGCTAGATGAGGAAAGGCAGTTGATGTAGTATACCTGGACTTTGCAAAAGCATTCGATAAAGTACCTCATTCAAGACTGGCAGTCAAGCTTCAGGCCAGTGGAATTAGAGGTAAAGTTCTTGGATGGATAAAAACTGGCTTCAGAGCAGAAGACAGAAGGTAGGTATAAGAGGCAAGTATTCAGATTGGGCTGAGGTCATAAGTGGGGTGCCACAAGGTTCAGTGTTGGGACCTCTGTTGTTTTTAATATACATCAACGACATCGATGATGATATAATGTCAAAAATTTCAAAATTCGCTGATGACACAAAACTGTGTGGACAGAGTGACAGTGAAGCAGAAGCAAAAATTTTACAACAAGACCTTAATAGACTATCCCAGTGGTCGGCAGATTGGCAAATGCTTTTAATACAGATAAATGCTCGGTGATGCACATTGGGAAGAAGGGAACAGATCATGAGTTTAAGTTATGTGGGAAGGGACTAAAAGTGACAAACGAGGAGAAAGATCTAGGGGTCATCATGCATAACAGCTTAAAGCCATCTAGGCAATGTGCAGAGGCAGCTAATAAGGCCAACAAAATTTAGGTATGATCAAAAGAACGATAGTGAGCAGAGAGAAGGATGTAATAATAAGACTTTACAAGACATTGGTACGTCCACATTTAGAGTATTGTGTTCAAGCATGGTGTCCATTCCTGAAGAAAGACATAGAGACCTTAGAAAGAGTGCAACACAGAGCAACAAAGATGATCAAGGGATATCACAAACTAACCTATGAGGAAAGGCTAAATCACTGTGGATTAACAACCCTGGAAAAAAGAAGAGAGAGAGGGGATTTGATCGAGACATACAAAATACTAACTAACAAAGTGGAAATGCCAAAGGAAAGATTTTTTACAATGAAGCAGTATGATCGAACCAGAGGACACAGCATGAAACTGTTCAAGAAACGGGTTGGGAGACATAAACAGCATTTTTTTAGTGCAAGAGTGGTGGACAGATGGAATGAACTGGATGAGGGGATAGTAACGGCTGCAACTGTAAACGAGTTCAAAATAAACCTCAGTAGTTTAGGATATTAGATTGGACGGGAGCAACAGTGGTTCTCACACAGGGCAGTCCCTACTGAACCACTTTAAACCTTGTTATATTATATTATATTATATTAAAGGCCAAATATGATTGATTATGGTACCAGGCATTTTCACAGGAATTTGCGTTCGAGGGGCCCCGTAATTGCAGGGGTGTCAATGTCCAGTGCTTCATCTCAACCAACCTACGGCCCGCGGGCCACATCCAACCCGCCAGTGAGTTAGGCGTTTAGTGATCCGATCAGCGGCCGGGGAGAGGGGGAAGATCAGCGGAGATATACCCGGTAGACGTTTAGTAGTCAGATCAGCGGCTATAGAGGGGTGCTGGGGCCAGATGACCGGCTGTACAACTATTTTATGTTATCCCTTCCATCTCCGCTGATCTTCCTCCTCACCCCCAGCATGACTCCATAGCCGCTGATCGGATCTCTAAACGTCTATATGATTATGTCAAACTGAGATAAGCGGATCAGCTCAGCTCAGCGGATTATTATCACCCAGGATCCGGTCTGTACAAGAACCAATGCAACTAAGGCCCACTTCAAATGTGAAAATCGTACGAGTCAATGCGAGAGCAGCCGCGTAATTACGATTCTATCGTTGTTGTAAAAGTGAATCTGGCAGAATTTATGTCGCCATAAGAGCGACTCTTTAGAAATGTTTATTTGACCGATCTCATCATAAACCGAAGAGGGTTGGAATATATAGGGATGTACGAGTGACAGTGATTTTCAACACAGAAGAAATAGACCTAGGCCTACTACTAAACCGGTCAAATCCAGTTATTTTTATTATTGTTATTGTTATTCATCACCTAGTGCTGTTACGGTTAACCGAACCGAACCGAAACCGCGGTTTTTCGGTCAAAACCGAACCGAACCGAAACCGCGGTTTTGACCATGCAAATTGGACGGTTTTCTTCCGTTTTAACCCTAGGTTAGGGTTAGGGTTAACACTAACCCTATGATCTCTTTTTTCAATGCATTAAATGCATTTAATGCATTAAATGCATTTAATGCATGTTGAATGCAGTTCAATCAATGCACAGCTTTTAAACGCTAAAATAACGAGTGTTGTTCTTCTGGCATGTCTATATTTCTATGATGAGTCAGAGTCTGACGTCATTATTGAAATCAGTAAAAACAATTT